>PVJO010026515.1:0-20995 GCA_004026905.1 Hystrix cristata
CCGATCAGACCTGGTCATCACGGGAGGCCGGCCCGGGGCTGGTTTGCAGTAGAGGTGAGTCTCCAGGTGCTGCTGGGAGCACAGGAGCCAGATGCCCTGTGGGCCCTGTGGGGTTTAAGGGGCTGCTCAGCATCTGCACAAACTGTAGATGGGGCTGCAAGGCCAGGCGAGTCCCTTTGCATTCGCATGCAGTGACAGGTTTCATTTATCAAAAGGCAACATTGAAAGAACAAATGGCCCCAGAATTGTGATCACTGTGCCCTGCAAACCTCACTGCTAAAGACAGTGGCTGACAGTGGTTTAGGTAGTTCAGGGTGGCAGCTAAGTCCCTGGGCCTTCTTTCTACTCTAGTCAGAGCTGATCATAGTAAGAGTTGGTGTCTGTGAAGCTGGAGTAGTTGGCGTTGGCTCTCCTGTTCCGTCGTCACCCGCTGTTGGTGACGCCTGTTCACAGAGGAGAGACTGGGGCTTTGGAAGTCAGTCGAGGTGGGACGCCGGGCAGCCACCTCTGAGGTCTGACTAGCTCCAGAATGCTCAGGACACAACTCATGAGAGTCTGCTAAGGCATTAGAATTGAGAGAGAGGAAAGAAAATGGGAAAAACAGAAAAAGACTAAAAAGCGAGGGAACAGCTAGAAAAGGAAAAGCAGAGGCGCATATATACAGCAGCAAACTCATCAAAGTAAGGTGACGTTCTAGCAAGCACAAGGCCCTGAGTTCGATCCCCAGCACAGAAAAAAAAGCAAGGTGATGTTTTGTGAAGTTTTCTTTTCTGTTCTTGTTTTGTCCTTTTATTCTGTCAGCACTGTTTCAGACGCCACTGTGTCCAGTTTTGCTATTTCCTCTCATGACAGTGCCCCCAAGCTCAGAGAAAGCCAGGTCTGGGAAGGAATGATGGCAGTGTGTCATCAGAGTGTGCACACGCAGGGGCAGACAGCCAACCAGACTCTTTACAATAGTGCTCGTGTCCCCCAGTGTCCACACACTCGTGGTCCCCACTGTAGATGGAAATACTCAAGATGGGAGTGGGACCAGGCACTGTCTGAAAAAAGCTATTTCTGTTCAGTAAACCTTTTTTCTTTCTACTCATGATTTTCAGTTTCCCTTTCTTTATCAGAAAAAAACAATTGAGCGCTGCCGATGGGTAGATGCCGGGTGGACCTTGATGTCACTTCTCTGCCCTGTGACCTCACACCTACTGAGACCCATGCTCCTGGGCCAGTGCTCCCTGCACCCCTGGGTGCTGCACCTGGTCTTTGCTGAGTGTTTCCTGGACTTTGGCGCCTTGTTTGTAGTTACAGTTTCTAACCGCTGTCACTGCCCATTCTGTGTCTTAAGTGCGTCAGACATTTAATCCCTTATACTAGGGATTCTCTGATCATACTCTTGACTTTCTGGGTCAGCTGCTTCCTCTGTGCTGGACTGTCTCGTACCTTATGGGATGTTTAATAGCATCCCTGCACTGCATAGCAGGTGCCAGCAGCTCCCCTCACACCCACACGGTTGTGACATAATGTGTCTGCAGACCTGGCCAGGTGTTCTTGGGGCAGGTAGGGGTGGCAAAGTCACAACAGGTACAGGATGACTGAGGTACACTGAAATATTGAGGGGTTCTCACACCCGTATTTCTTGCTTTTACATGTACGAAGGTGAAGCCTGAAAATGAAACAGTCCAGTGATAGGACTCTGCTGAAGCCAATTCCCTTCAGTCTCTGAAAACATTCAAGGAAGCCTGCTTCCCTTATTCACTGTTTTGGAAAATGTCAAACTTTACAGTCACGTACACTCGTAAATACTGTACCATAACCATGGTATCATGAACATATATGTGTATATGAACTTTACGAGTATCTGCTGTTGAGAAATTTACTATGAAAATTTACTCACGAAAAATTTACTACCAAATTCACATCAGCAGAGGTATGTTAAATAGAATTATGATTGGAACTTGATAATAGCTTACATTTCAGCATTAGATATTATAAAGGTAACCATTAAAATAGGGTTACACTTCTTTTGGAAAGGAGTCAGTAGACGTGAACTCTTGAGAATTACAGCAGCAATACAATTAAGTATGTGTGGCCTTGGGAATTGGACGCGCTGGCCTGAGTTAAAACTGCTGCTCCAGCAGTTGCTAGCAGTGTGACTTGAAGCAGTTACTAACCCTGAGCTCCAGCTCCTGACCTGTGGAACAAGGGTAATGCTGCCTGTTTTAGAGGGTTGTAGTTGCAGATTGTAGGCTCCTAGTTCGGGCTGTCACTGAAAATACAGATTGTATCCTAACAAAATATTACTCAAATTGGGGCTAATATATTTGAAAAATACTCCTTTCCTTCTAAGAAAACATGCTTTTAATAGCGGCACATGATACTGTATTTACAGTATTTTGAGGGCTTTGTACTAAACTCTAAAAATGTGTACAGTGATTACTCTATTTGAATCTCGGAGTTTAAAGGTTTCACACTGCATCCTTGTAGGATAGTACCGAAAGGCATGATCGGAGATTCGGCCGACTAGGAAAGGGCAAGGATGAAAGCTATTTACATTATAATGCTTCATATAGTAAAGCTCGGCATATTTCTAATACAGAAGCCTTGGTCGTGTGCACATTTGTTCAGATTCTGCTTTCTGAGAGCCTGACAGCAGCCTCCATGGTAGGAAGACAGTTTTAAAGCTTGTTTTGTGTATGGGGGACTTTGGTGAGTGTTAGAAATAGAGCAGGGTGCAAGACACAGTCTCTGTTAATATTTAGATTGTTCGTGTCCAGTTTTAATAATTAATAGTAGATTCTTGAGCTAGCATTACAGTCATACTTTGGTACCTGGCTGTCCTGATACGCTTTGAATTTGGTACTCAAAACATTTTGACAAAAACATTTTGTTCTGGTATTTGTCATTTGTTTAGTACTCCAGCTGCAAGCTAGAATTTGTGGTTGTTGATTGCCTCGTGATTTGCCGCCCTTCACAGCCATAGCAGTTTGGTGTTTGTTGTTTTTGGTCCTGAGGGGAGGTATCCCAGCTCTAGTCAGCGATGGGTGCTGAGGTACCACTCTGGGTTCTCCTGCTGTGGCCATCTCAAGATAGGCAAGGAGGCCGGTGGATTGTTCTGTTTTGTAAGATTTGTGCACTTCTATACCTGCCCTGCAGTGTATTAGGTTGAAAAGTGGGATTTACAGCATAGGATTATAAACAGCCATATTTTTTTTTCCTTTTGGTGCCAGGGATCGAACTCACGGCCTTGCGCTTGTTAGGCAAGCACTCTGACCACTGAGCTAAATCCCCAGCCCCAACAGCCATACTTTTGTCCCCTCAGCCTACTGTGTGAGGCTGGTTCTCCCTCTGCCGTTCATCAGCTTGACTTTTCTGGTTACTCTTAGATAACGCAAGTCATCCTTTAATAACTAAGTCACAGAAGTCTCAGTCTGCTTATTGAATGTCCAGTGCTGAGGAATCCAGACTCCAGAAGAACCTAAGTGAAGGGCGAAGCTTCTCCCGTAGGTCAGAACTGCCTGTTACAGCAAGGAGGAAGACGATAGGGTGAGATGACCTCTTGGCTTGAGGCCTGGCTTTTCTGTTCTTGCTCTGTTGACCTGCCTGTTCTGGTTTCTGATTCTGGGCCGAGGAAAGAGAAGAGCACGGAACAGCAGCAGACTTGTACTGGGCTGGTTAGGAAACTAGGTGGTGAACCAGCCTGCGGGCTTTTGCGGTCTTGGCACCTGTTTCACGCACGTTATTTCACTCGTGAGGCCTGCCTCCCGCCTTTGCAGCTTGAGGTTTTCACCGTGAATTCCTTGAGGGTGGAACTGCAGCTTCCCTCCTCCCTCCTCAGCCTGAGGGGCTGCGTGGGCCCCACCCTCAGTTTGCTCAGGTCTGTTCACGCTTGGCCGGACCCTGCACAGACTCTAGGGGAGTCCAGGTTCAGCTGCCTCTCTTGTTCTTATACCGTCTTCACCCAGCTTTTCATGCTTCAGATTTCCCAGGGTGAGAGGTGCCAGGTCAGATGTTCTTCAGGGCTGAGATGTGTCTGAAGCTCGCTCTGCAGGACTTTGCACAAAGCTTTGCAGCCTGCGTCTTAGTGTGGGCCGAGCCTCTTTCACCCTCATACCTGGAAGGCAGGAAGCCTCCCACGTCCCCCCTGCGGTCTCCTGGAAACGTGTCTTCCTGTGTTAGGGGCAGGGCGCAGACTGTCTCGGTGCTGCTTTCTTCAGACTGCCTCCTTGGAAAATCTTCAGAATGTTTTGGCACCAGTTTTGAAGGTTATTTGTGTTGTCTTTGCTTCTCAGTAGAAGTGACCTTTTTAATATCCTGTTAGCTCAGCTTCCTATTAAGGTCTGTGGTTTATCAGTCCACATATCGGCAACACATTTAACAAGTAAGTATAAGGTGAAGTGTACGTTTCCCGAGAGCCGAAAGTGGTTTTTGTTTTTCGTGTTTAGCATCAAGTTGTTTTCTTTTAATACCCAGCTTGTGGCCCATGTTTGTGGAACTGCCCTCATCCATCTAGCCTCACTGGGATTTCTTACTCTGAATTATTGTAACAGTTATTATCAGGACTTCTTGGTACATAATTATGTACTTTTGCAAATACCGTTTATTTTTGTTCTAAATATTATCTTGTTTCCCTGATTTGTCTAGACATTCACATGTTTATTGTCTGCCTCTTAAACTGCTTTGAAATTATTTCATGATAAACTTACATTTTGATGTAAAAATAAAAATATAAAGCACTTGATCTAAAATGTAAGCATCATGTGTGATTCCAGAATGTTGGTAATTGAGATACTAGTTTCTTAACAAATAAAATTCTTATGATCATTTAATACTATCTCTGCTTTTATTATATCCAGAAACAGAATGTGTTTGTATAATACTGAAACCAGTGAATTTTCAGTTGTTTTCTCTGCTACCTTGAATAGAAGTAATTTTTCCTGAATGCTTTGCAGCGTGACAGTGGGCTTCACGGCATCTCTGCTAGGCGCTGGCCGGCGCTGCGCAGCACCCTTTATTCTCTTTTCACCTTGTGTTTTGCAGTTCTCTTTGGGGTAGCTCGGATATAAACTTTTTGTCATCAGTTGCAGTTTCTTGTATTTTAGTAGTGGACATGAAAACAATATCCTATTAATCGTCCAAAAACTTCGAAAGGGACTGCCTTTAGGGTTCGGGCTGGTGGAAAGCCCAGGCCTCTCGTTTGCAGGCGCAGAAGCTGTGCTAGGACTGCACCCTGCTGGGGAGCCTCGCTCTGGCCGGATTGCTCCGGGGCAGCTGCACCAGCCAGTCTGTCTTCTGTCTGCTTTCTTCCTGGTGCTACTTGTTCGGTAAGAGGTCCCGGAGTTGTTTTTGCTGTTTCCCTGTTGGAACCATATTCTGCTTACCGTCTGAGTCAGATTTTTGATAACAGTGAAACCGATGTGCCTCATCCGTACACTGTCCTAATGTGTTGGGTCTGTAGCTGTCTGCTTTGTAATTTCGGCTTGGTAACTTTTTAGCAGAGGGGTGTGTGTGTGTGTGTGTGTGTGTGTTCTTACATACATGTCTTATTTTCATGTTTTTATTGACAGCTTTAGTCATTCCAAACTTAAAAAAAAGTTTTAGTTACATTGATTTAGAGACTGCCATGCTTGGTGCAAAAGTTACTACTGTAGTTAAGGTTTTTTTCTTTGACTGCTTACTTCCTTACTTGTATTATCGCTCAGACTCAATTTCTGAAGGTAGTAAATTGGAAAATGTCCCGTTTTTATCATTTTACTCTTTCTCTCTGTTGTGTTCAGCAAAATTGTTTATCATCGTCTAATTGTCAGTGTCTCAAAAAATTGTATGAAAGATAAAGGCCAAGCAAGAATATGTGACTGAAGTAATCTGTTCATTGTAATTGAATTGCATGATCTCCTTCTATGTTCACTTATAATTGTGAGTACTTTTGGAAATTTTGTATCTTAAATTTGAGGTAAGAGTGAAGAGTAAGCTGGATCTGTAAAGCCAGTGAGGTTCTGAGTCGCACTGCTGGGTGGGTTATACCGTTACCCTTCTCCAGCTGAGATTAGTTAGAGTAACCTTGTGCCATGAAGTGGGTTGATGTGAACAGTGGTGCTTCACTGTGCCATGCTTCGCTTTCCCCACAGGCAGTGTTTGTGCTCAGACCGTTTATGAAGGAACAGGACAGTGAGTGAATCTGGCAACATCAGTGCCCGTGGTCTTTTGTGGAGAGAGTCACATGTGGGCAGCAGCAGCTGGTATCTGCAAAGACTTCACTGGTTGACCATCCCCAGTCCAACAATCTGAAATCTAAAATGCTCCAGAATTCAGGTCTTCAAGCATCACATCAATATGCACAAGATTTTGGAGCCAGGCACAGTGGCTTAGATCTATAGCCTCAGCTACTGGTGTGGATGAGGCAAGAGGACTCCCTGAGCTCAGGAGAGAGGCCATTTCAGGCAATGTGGCAAGACCCTGTTTCAAAAAAAGGAAGTTTGGATTTCAGTTTTCTGATTAGGATGGTCAACCTAATCAACTCAAGTGGAGTATATGCAGTTTTTGACCTGTGTCTTTTGCTATTATCATATTGAGATATAAATGGAGGCTGACACTATTGAGATATAAATGGAGGCCAACACTATTAACCAGATCATTGTGATCATTAGTACATGTACAGGAAATAAGGTCAAACTTGCACTAATCCCTTGGGCCAAACCTATGAATTTTGCAATTTTATTTATGAATCAATTTTATTAATTCCCTTATTTATTATGTTTCCCTTTCTTATAAAAGGAAGTACAGGGTTTGAATATGCAGATTCTAGACAGTGACCTTTTTGGTTGAGCTGCTTTAGTTTAACCTGCTGAATGTGTGTCTGTGTCTCTGCAGGTACAGGTGAGTGCCTCTTATCTGAAATGCCTGGTACCAGAAGTCTTTCACATTTTAAGCTTTTTCAGATTTCAGAATATTCACATCTTGTGATGAATGACCTTGGGTTGAGATCCAAGTGTCACATGAAACTCCTTTATGTTGCATATAAACTCATATACATGGTCCAGAGGTAATTGTACATGGTATTTTTAGTACACCTGCATCTCGACTGTGACCTCTCACAGGAATTCAAGTGTGGAATTGGTGCTCTGACAGCTTCAGATTTTGGAACATTGGATTTTTTATTAGGAGTGGTTAACCTGTGTTTCTGTTGCTTAGCCTGTTCCTCTTCAAACACAGTCTTAACAGAATCTTCTTTCTTTAAGAAACTATTTCATGATCAAAAGGCTAGATAGTATTTTTTTACTCTTAGATGTTTTCTCTGGTGAAACAATGTAGAAACAAAATATGTGTAATTGGGGGGAAGTTATGCATTTGATTGTGAGTGTGTTATGTGTGTTGAATGTTCTACTGAAGTAAGAAAGGAAGATATACTTAGACGGGACTGAGACAATACGTAGGTCCATGTGCTTGGTGAATTTGTTGACATCTAGTTCAAGGAAGACATTGTGCTAAACTTCATTATTTCTATTTCTTTACTATTTCAGTTTCATCTTTATAGTTTTCTCATTTTTCAATATGCTTGAGAAAACATAGCATATATTAACCATATAAATTACTTATATAATCAATAGATTAATTCTGACAAATTTTAAATGTGTGACTGGACAATCTTTTTATTTGATTTGGTTCTTTTGGGTAGAAACTATGTATCTGCTTTACTTAGCTAAAAAATACATATATATGCTAGTTCCTTCTAACTTCCTAAATAAGGCTTTTTTCTGTTAGTACACGTTTGCAATACATGCAGTTATAATCATCTTGGGGAGTGTTATTACAGTTTGTTTATTCCCCTTCCCTCACCCTCTCCTCCTCCTTTCTTATATGTCTGGTTTTTGGGGGGGTTTTTTTGTACTAAAGATTGAATCCAGAGTTTTGCACTGAGCTACAACCCCAGTCCTTTTTTTTTTTTTAATTTTGAGACAAGGTCTCACGAAGTCACTAAGTTGTCCAGGCTGGGCTCAAACTTGTGCTCCACCTGCCTCAGCCTCCCATAGTGCTTGTGTTAACACGTATGCACCACAGTGCTCCTTAATCAGGTTTTGATGCCACAGGCAACATTCTCCAATCCCAAATCTTTGTAACCTGTGTGGGTGGGGGTAGAGAGAACAACAGAAACTCTGAGCCTGCTAAAACCGGGGGCTACTGTGTTTGTGTTGGGCCCGTAGTTCCCATGGGCAGGCTGGAGAGCCACACTCCCAGTGCCCAGCATGGGGTCAGAGGTGTGTTGTTAGACAGATTGCTTTTGGGATTGCAGCTTACTGTGTGTGTTTAACCTCTCATGACCTCTGAGTTCTCATCTGTCAAGTAACAGCACACCTTGGAGAGTTATGGTAAAGGTCAAAGGAAATGACTTCCATGGGAGAGAGGCAGTCGACTGTGTGTCAAGTCCTACCCCTCACCAGTCCCCTCCGCCTCCTTGCGCCTTTGCCTGCAACGCCTCTAACACTGCGTGTGTCCTCTTTTCTGAGATGTTTTTACTTTGTCAGGGACCATAGCTATCAAAGGTAAAGGTTGAGCAGCAAATAAAATGCAGTCTTTCTACATTATTCCGGGAGGTTATGCTCAGGGTGTCCCAGGAGGAATACGGCGTAGGTTCCGACAGCCTCTGCTCACAACATGGTCATCAGCTGAGCAGTTCGTAACCTTGCTTTATGTGCATTTCTGTTTGAGCCACTTTACTCAGGATGTCCTGTTGACTCATTAACAGAACTCGCAGCCAGTAGCCCTGCAACTTGGGCCTGAATAAAGTGTGTGGACACTCGCTGAGGATGAACTCAGAAGTGTGGAGCCAAGTATAAAGAGGATCTAGTGCTGCTAAAGATAGAGGCAGAAGTTTCATCTGCTGTGTACAGAGCCCCTGCTTGGGCTTGGCAGCTGTTGTCAGGGCTTGGTGACTGTGACTTAGTGCTGCCCTGCACACCCTCTCATGGGCGTGACTGTGACTCTGATGCCTCCCCTGCCCCTGCTGATGAGAGGGGTGGATGGGCCGTGGGCGTAGGAACACTCATCTTCTGTGCGCGTTGCCAGTCACCTCGCAGCCACCATGCAATCTCAGGCCTGGGGAAACGTTACATGGAGATTCTTCCCCAGTGTTAATTGTGGCCTTCATGATCAGAACTTGAATCTGCTCTGAGTTAGGAAAATGCAGTCAAATGTATAAATGATTCTGGAGCATGGAACAAAAGCTTTAACAATATAGTGCCTTATTTTAATTTAAATAAACTCTTATCTTCCATATTCATCATTTGCTTAAAATGTGTTCATAGTTGCACTCTTCTTCCCATAAACGGTCAGTGTGGGAGTTGGTTTTGTTGTCTTCGGTCCCTAAAAATGATGAGAAATCTTATAGTCTGCAGCTACAGCACATTTGCATGGATGTTTCTGGATTAACCTCATGCAACACAAATCTAGAAAGGTTTAAGCAGGTAGTTACTGGTTTCTGTCCTGACCTGTGTCTTCCTTCAGTGCCTTGAGGGGTGTGTACCTACAGTGCAATGTGTGGTCCTAACTCTTTCTGAGCCCAGTCACTGGGCAGGTGTGAGAACGTTCCGAGGAGAAAGGAGCAGAGATGTGAGTACGTTACTCAGAGGGAGCTGGGCCTGCTGACCTGAGTAAATAACAGCTCCATTACGACTCTCTTGAGGACTGTGCATACCTTCACCCTTCACCCCGTCACCCTTGCTGTTTGCTTTCTTCCTGTTCCTTGGTTGTATAGTGTTGCTAGACTGTGGCAGAGCGATATACCCCAACGCTGTCCTCATTCCTGGACCTGTGAATGCATCACATCCTATTTGCAGATCCTTGATTATCTGGACAGGGCAGATGTAGTCCCAGGATCCTCCTCAGCTAGAGAGGGCAGAAGAGTCAGAGGCACAGTGGGGGATATGGAGATGTTTGCCCAGCCTGCACTGGGCTTGAAGATGGACGGGGCCATGAGCCCAGCAGTGCAGGTAGCCTCCAGAAGCACGTCCTCACGTGCTCAGAGTCCAGCCCAGTGAAACACTGACTTTGTGGTCAACCAGAAGGACTTACGCGGCTCTAATGCAAGGATTTCGGGCCTCTGCACAAAATTATGAAATCCAGTTTTGTCTGATTACTTAGTGTGCTGATCTCTGGACAGCTGTGTCCTCTCTTCTTTCTCTGTACATTTGAGGTAGGTAAACTGTTGTCTATTACTGAGACTGTCAAGACTGTCAAGCTTAGGCTGTTTGTCTGCGGCGGTACTGGGGCCATCCATCCTCAGGAGAACTTTCTGCTAAGCATGCAGGGACACACAGCCATAATCCCAGCGATTTGAGAGACAGAAGCAAGAACATTTGCAAGTTCAAGAGTAGACTGGATGGCTAGTGAGACCCTGTCTAAAAAAAACGCAAAAGTCGTGGGATATAAGTAATTCAGGGATAGACCCTAGTTTCAATCCCTAGTACTTACTCAAAACAGACTTTCTCCTGGGCTTGCTACTTTCAGTCCTTAAGCTCCCAGCCTTGTGGCTTCTCTGTGTCCTAAATGGCTTACTCCTCACACGGACTGTGGGAATTGAGGGACTAATTGAGGGGCTCTTAATTAAGTAGTATCGGCAGAAGATGATGAAGCTTGGAATGAAGGTAGTGTGGACAGAGAGGTGAGAGACTGGAGATTAAACTCAGGATTTCTGGATGTGTGTTGTGGGACGGGTTGAGGCTAACAGGTCCCCGTCGTCTAGCAGGTACTTAAACATTTGATGAGGGCTGGCAGGAAGGAGCCAGAGGGCTTGGAGTTCAGTTGAGGTGGAGCGTACTGGCTAGGAGCCTGAACAGCACTTTGCTGTCTCCTGATCCCAGAGGCCCTGTACCCTGGCGGCAGGAGACAGTTTGAGCCTAGCTAGATCCACCCGCCTACCCTGTGCCCTCTCCCAAAGACAGTGTCAGGTCCCTGATGAGCCGGCGTGGCGTCAGGTGCAGTGTGGCTCCCCTCGGAAGGGAACCTGGGTCTCAGCCCAGCTCCAGGACTGGGCAGGGGAGGTGCAGAAGGTCTGGGGATGCCAGAAGTTAAATGCTGGCTTGGAGGTCAAGAAACAGGGATGAGTATGGACTCTGAAATCTCACTTCAGTCTCCTGCAATCATATGGCTAAATAAGTGGAGTATATGGTTTTAGAGTGCAGAATCTCATAGGTGTAAAACTTTTTGAAAGCAACTAGAATATTACAGTATTCAGCAAATGTTAGGCACAGTAAATTTTTAAATCAAAATGTGATGTAGAAAAGTGACTTACATCATAAAATGTGATATAGAAAAGTGACTTTTCTAACTTGATTATTTACATAAAATTTGTGCAAATTTTATCATATTAAAATAATGAATAACGTAAGTCAAAATAAGAATATTCTCCTATTCACTTGGTGTATAGAATTCCTTTGCTACAGGAAAAGGTTTGCTACCTTTTGTTAATACTTAGTCTTATATCTGAAAATGACATTTTATCAAATCTAAGTATCGTTTAGAAACGAATGTACATACTACCTAAGCAGAAGAGAAGTCTGTGTTAACCCAGGATCTGCTTTGCTCTTCAGCACACTGCCACGTGACTGGCAAGCACAGCACAGGCTTCCATCCAGCCGGGGGATGAGACGGCACGCCTGAGGCAGAGCAGTACTTGGTCCACCTTTTCATTCTGTACTGAGCTTTGTCTGAGTGAGACTGTTTCCTCTGCCAGGCACAACTACTTTTTCCACAGGGGGAGTTGGTGGAACTGACCGGCCTGTTCCGTGTGTCCGGGTACAGTTTCTCAAGATGAATATATAACAGTGGCCCCCAGCTCTGCAGAAAGCAAAACCACAAGACAGTAGAATAAATTTTTAAAAATGTTGTGCATTACCGTGTTGAACACTTATTTACATGCGTTGTCATTTAATCACCATATGACTGCTTGAAGCAAATGGTATTCTCTTCATTTTACAGAAATAAAAGTCCCTTGAGGCCTAGAGATGTGTAAAGCAGCTTTCCAGAGGTACAGGGTTCTGAGTTGGAGCCACCCTCGAGGTTATAGTGTGCTGCTCTGGGCACAGCTGTGAACTGTTACCCTGTTGCCCCCTTAGGTAAATAGAAACCTGAAGGTTTAGGCCCACTTGTTCCTCCACCTGCGTTTCTGTGGCTTTCCATGTTCATGGGGTTGTTGTCCATGGGCTCATCCAACATCTAGTCTCACAACATCTAGTCTTACAAATTCTGTGATCTTCATCTTTACTCAGGGTGCTCTTGCACATTTACCTCTGAGTCTTAAACTGCATAGCAATCACATGGAAGGCATTCTGTAAGCATTTGTTGATTAAATGAATGAATTTCTTAACTTTTCTGTTCCCTCTTCCTTTTTCAAAGTTTACCCATTCTGCAGTCCCTTTGACCTTTTAGCCACTTCATTTTTTTCCCCTATTCATCAGCCCTTCTTTCTTCACTTCATTCTTCATCTGTTCTAGACTACTTAGCTGCCTTGCTTCTGAGGTTATTCCACCGTATTCCCCAGAATACAGAGAGTACTGGCCATCCTTTGCATGCCTCACTCATCCTTGTAATAAAGCCGTCTTACCAGGGGCACTACAAGGAGGAGCTCCAGGAAGGGCTTTGTGTGGTAACCAAGAGGGTCACACCTGATTTTAGCTTGCCTCTAGAGGTGACTAAACACAGAAGCAGCAGGCCTGAGTTTTCTTTGCCAAGTACTTTTTAAGAGTCATAAAGGAAATGAAGTTCTGCCAAGAAAACTGAGCTCCACTTTTATGCTGTGATCTGTGACAAGTTTATATTGATTAAATATAGCAGCAAGCTACAAAATAAACTATTTATAAACATACAGTGGTTTGGAGAGTTTGTATTAAAATTATATATCAAACAATAGTATTTGTTAAAAATATTAAAATACGTTTTCTGGCAAAATAGCATAAGGAGAGATGTGTAGATGAGAGGAGATACATGAAATTAAGTATAGCCAACTCATTAATAAAGCATTTATACTGGTAAACAGCTGAAGTGTTGCCATAGTGCTTTGTCTATGGTAAGTGCTAAATAATTCTTATGCCTGACAAAATACTCTTTTATCTCTTGGCTATAGTTGGATATATAGCATCTTGCTTTACATCTTTATTGATGATCTAATTCAAACATGGATTGGAATAAAAAAGTGCGAAAGCTGAAGTAATTCCAGTAAGTGGAGAGGGTGTTGAAATAGAAGCTTTTAACACAAATAAGCTGGAAAGCAAACTATAGGACATTATTGTTATTGTTGTTTGAATATGATGGTTTCTAAAGTTAAACTGTCAAAATAAACGGGGACATTAACAGTGTATATTCATTATTGGCCAAAAAATCAGTTGGGCATGAAAGTTTCAGTGAAGAAGAAAAAGGTGGAGTATGGTTATAAAGTGAGGGGTGGCCATGTTATCCAGCACACATTCAGTTACCTCTTTCTGCCTTTCTCATTGCTTAAAATTCTTACATAAAAACAGCCACCATTTTATTACACTCATGCATTCTCGATTCAGGGTTCAGAGATGAATAGTGGGAGGGTTATCTCTACCGCGTCCGGGCCTCGGATGGAGACAGCCAGATGGCTGGATGAGATTTGATCAGCTCGGAGTCGAAACATCTGGGGGTGGAGAATCTCCTTCCCAGATGACTTCTTACACATCTGGCAGCTGGGCAGGATGACTTAGAGGCTTGGCGCAGCTGGGCCCTACCCTGCCCTTCGCGTGGCTTCGTTATATCACACACAGTATAAATGTCTGGCGTGTTACCTTAGTCCATGGAGATACTTGAAGATTTTAGTGGCAGAGTTGATAAATTTAACTGTGTTATACAGCCGTGATTCAGTAGCCAGGTAATTTGATGCCCGATGCCAACTGATGCCCTTGGATAAGAGAAGCACTGTATTCTGCTGAGTATAAAATGTGGCCGTGGGGTGGAAGAGCCCTGGGTTAATTTCAGGAAGCTTCTGTCCATTTCATCTTTTAAGACTGTCACCTGCCCCTGGGTGTCTGCCGTCACCTCAGTGCCAAATGTCCACAGTGCCACCGATCATCTGCTCCGTCAGACATCCCCACGTGCCAAGAGATAAAGAAATAAGTGAAAAAGTCTAATTTCTTTTCTCAACTTCAGCAACTGTGGCTGATCCTACCTTAAATTGAGTCTGTGAGAGTGGAACTTTGAAATTTAAATTTTTCTCTTCCTTTTTCTTTTAAGTATTTGTTTTGTCCTTTAAAATAGCTTAGTATTTTGTTTTTATTTCCATTCCCAGGTAGGAATCAGTGTTGACCTTAGTTGTGCAGCTTCTCCTTTGATTCTGCTGTGTGTCTTTGTATCTTGCTTAGTTCTGTGATGCTGTTTATGAATGTGGTCCCTGCATAAGTACTCATTTTTTCTCTCTTGTTTACCACATTCAATAAAAGCTCCTCTGGAAAAAAATAAGAGCTGGGATGGTAGAAGGAGGAGTGTGTGGGGGTGTCATTAAATTAAATCTGGATCTTTTGTCTCTAAAAAATGTGAATATTTTCAGCTTTAAACTTCTAGAATTCATTACTTCAGACCCTTTCACAATGATGCTGAGGTTTTCTCAGTAGGAAGAGCATCATGATATTCATCTCATTACACTATATGTAGTTTCTGCCGAGAAGCAGATTGAGACCTAAACATGTGTTTTGCCATAGTGCGCAACAGAAAAAGTATTTTGAAACACAGTTACTTATCTCAGAATTCAGTTTGGGATGCCACTGTTACATTTCAGAATTCTTATTGGTTGACAGAGTGCTTCTTTCTAATTACCACATTGGCTTTATTAGCCCTTATCTTTGTGTTTAGAAAAGCAGTAGGTTATTCTCAGTCTTTTCCCACTGTTCACTCCCCTGGTGGGTGTGTGGAGGAGAACAGAGGTATAATTTTGTAAAGGCCACTTAGTGATTGTTACACTACGCCCATCCCTGCACTACATCGATAGTATCTTCCGTGGTGATCGGAGTTAATAACGAGGACATAATATCCTGTTTGTTGTTGGGCAGAAAAATCATAAAGCACAGTTAGCTTTAGGCTTTCACATAGGGAAACTTTCAATAATGTGTTTTTGTAAGTACCTTCTCTGCTGGGAGGACGGGAGCTGAAAAGGCGGGGGCAGTAGACCTGGGAGTCAGAGGTGCAGAGTGACATCCTGTTCCGGCCCGTGGTGTCTGCAGCAGCAGGTTACTGTTGGGAGCACTACATGATCTCAGTAGGTGCTCCGTGGGTCCTGTGTAACTAACTCATGAGGTGACCCCCACTGGTCCCCAGCTTTTTGGCACCAGGGACTGGTTTCCAGGCACTGGGTGAGGGATGGATTCAGGTTTGGATTCTGGTAAGGAGGAGCACATGACCTACATTCCTTACACACACAGTTCACAGTAGAGTCTGTGCTGAGAACCTGATGGCCCACTGATCTAACAGGAGGGGTGAGGGGCACTCAGGCAGTGATGTGGGTGATGGGGAGCCCCGGGAAACGCAGATGAAGTTTCCCTCACCTGCCTGCCTGGCCACCTCCTGGACGGACGGCTGGTTCCTGACAGGCCGTGGCTTAGTCCATTTTGTGTTGCTATACCAAGATACTTGAGCCTGAGGCTGAGTACTTTGTAGTGAAGAGGTGTATTTGGCTTGTGATTCTGGGAGATCTCCATGCACTGGTTTCCTAGCCAGGGCCTACAACATGGCAGAGAAGAGAAGTCGAAAAGGAAGTGGCTGTGTGCAGAAAAGACCAAGCTCTTAGGGAGCATTGCTTTATAACAACCAGCTCTGTCAAGAGCTTGCTCTCTTCTGAGAGACCCCTCCTTCTGATACTTTCCACTAGGCCCCACCTTTAGAGGTCCTACCACCTCACCTCGCCCACGCTAGGGACCAAGCTTCCAGCACATGAACCTTTGGAGACAACCCATGCCAAGCTATAGCATAAGGTGTGAGCTCTGATTGAAGACGGAAGGACCTTTGTAGAGGTGAGGAGGAAAACTGAAATTTTTGTGCTTTGCTTCTGTAAGCCTGCTTTGCAAACCCCACTCATCATTAGTCCTGCTCTCAGGGTTTGCTGCTGCCCTGACTGATAGCAGACCCATGTTACTTCCTGTCCTTAGAGTACCTGCAGCACTGGGATTACTGCCCCTCTCCCTTCACTCCCCGTTGATGAGAGCAGATGTAACACTGCCCCACTATACCTTGTTCCTGGTGCAGTGTATCACAAAAATGTGACAGACGTTCCAGCTGTGTCTGTGTTATACTAAGGAGGGCTGGCCTTTGAGCCCTGCTTGTGAAGAAGGTGAAGATAAACAGGGAGACTGAGCAAATTGACAACAGGTGTCCTTAAGGAATGAGGTAACTCATTCTGAGGCAAAGTAGATGAAAATTGTTGTAACCAATGCAATCAACCAATGCCTGTTTCAAATAAGGTGAAAAGTAATGTAGCCAATCAATCAATTTAGTTTGTACCCTAGCAATCTTAATGGGGTGGGGTTTCACAAATTCTGTTCTCTTTGTTTGTTCGGGCCCAGGTTTTTGGAGTGTAAAGCTCCCCGGGTCTGTCGATGTAAATAAACCTGAGTTCTCCAACTCTCTGAGTGAGGCTTGGTTTCTTGAAGACCTGTAACACTCTGCTGTAACATTTGCTGTAACAGAGGTGTATGATTTTCCAGCAGACTGATCAGCTGGAAAGGGCATCTCTATCTCCTGTATTCAGCCAGCCACCGTATTTCCTGGCTAGGAATTGGCCAGCGGAATAGCTCTTCAGACAGATGTTCTCACCCCAAGGTGTGTGTTAGCGACCTTGAGTTTCTTTCCTGACTTATTGATGCCTTTTGACCGTTCTTTAGCCTCACTCCATCCAGTTTGTGTTCCAAAATGCAACTAGAACTTGCTTCTATAGAGCAAGTCAGGTTATTTCTCCATTGAAGTCCTTTCACTGGTTCTCTATTAATGATTTTCAAAGAAAAGATTGTATTGAATTTAGTAGGAGATTCTTTTAGTTGATTGTTTTGGGGTACCTTCCTATAAGACAGCTCAATAGTTTGAAATTCTAGTTTCTTGTGAGTTTTATACAAAGCCTCTGTCTCACCACCTGTCTAAGATTGGTCTTTCTCAACTAGGGCCGCTTCCTGTCTCATTTCCATTTGTTTTTTGACTCATTTGCTGAAAGTGGCTTCAGGTTAGGATCAGGTGTGGGCCAGGTCAGGGACAACTTTGAAGGCCAAAGAGTTTGCTTTCTGTATTTATTTGTCTCTTCTGTGTGATAGGAAATGGTTGGTTGTAAGCAGAGGTTATGCTGTGACTCACATGTTGAAAGGACTGTGTTGGCTACTGCAGCACAGCATGAAGGGAAGTGAGGAAATCGAGCTGGGGACAGCACAGTGGTCCTGGCCCTGGAGGCAGAGGTGGTGGCTTGCAGTAGGGTGCTTACATTGAAAATGGAGGTAAGTGCAGAGACTCGCTTTGTCTTTTGGAAGTCACAGAGATAGGGCCTAATAATGGCTTTGTAAGGGGAGGGCAAGGAAGGGAGCAGAAGGAAGGACTCTTATGGGGCATGTTTGTACATTTTCATTCTTTCACAGTACATTTAGGTGGGAAAGGAAATAGGGAGACAATTAGGATATAGGTGCCTGTACCCAAAACAGATAATTAAAATTATTTTCCATCCTTCAGTCGTGTTTGAGCTGAGCAGCTGATGTCAGGGATTACAAGAGAATGTGTGACTTGGACAATGTAAGGCAGTGGTGGTGACCCTGTGGTGCGTGTGCTGCAGCCGCTGCTTGCTTTCAGTGAAAGCTCTAAAAGGTTCATCATCACTGCTATACGGCCTAGGCAAGGGCTGGTATAGTGGAAGCCACTGTCTGAGACGCTGCAGTCAAAAGCATGCGAGTAACTCAAGAAAGAGCCTGAGGTTCCCAACATAACCCTAACAGGCTGCATCTCAGTTTAGGACTAGAGCTTCATGCCTAGATCTTGGAACCTGGGTCTCAGATGGCCACTAGCTTGGAAAGCTGTGTCCTTTCCAGGACTGTATCTCACCAAATTCAACCAGATTCTGTAATACCCACTGGATGTCACATAAATAACATTTCAGTCCTACTTGAGTCACCTCATTGCACTTTGCAGACATCCAAGTTCTTATTCTGAAGCCTGTTTGAGTCCTGTGATCAAACAAGACAAGACAGTGTGACCTGCCCTCCTCCTCCACAGCACAGAGCAATGGCAGGATACTCTCACCCTTGAAGTCTTCAGTCTTGGGGAGCCTGATCAACCACCTACTGGTTGCAGGGGCAGGTAGTCTTCTGAGCATCTCTTCTGCGTGTCCGGCTGTCCTGAGGCATGCTGCTGAGGCACTGAGAGCAAGACTGAGACCTCTCCCAATTAAATTGTCTTCACTGACTTTATACATGATACAAGGAATGCATGCTTGTGATTATGGGCTCTTGGAGTCCAAGGCAGGCAAGTCAGACAGGGAAGAGTGCCAGGGCCTCCTGAGAAGAAGGAACCGGTGAGCTGCTGGGACATTTGGCTGGCTTCATTCTCCTTCTTCCTGGCTGGGCACACCCTACTCCATGCTGGTATGACAGCACAGGATCCTTGGAATAGTATTGTTTTTTTTTCTGACATAGACCTTTCTAAGACATGAGTTAAAATGTTGGTTGACAGTTCAGTGATACTGCATAATACATATATACATATATGATGACTTAGCCAATTATTGCAATGACGACAAATCTATATAATGCAAATATAGATACATATGGAGATGGAAAGTGTTATATTAAAATAAAACCCATAGAAGAGACGTGTTCAGAATACAGGAACTTGCGTATTACGAGTTTCCTTAGGGTTCAGATGTTGTCTGGAGGAGAGCGAATGTCATAGTTGGTTTAAAACGTGCTTTTGTGTGGTCTAACAGGTCTAGTTTCGACAGTATTGATCTGTGAAAGTGTATGTTGTGCATCTCTTTGGCTTTCCTTTGAAAAGTAGGAATTTAGAATAGCAGTAATGCTGACAGGAAGTTAGATGGGTATAGTAAAAATTATGGTGCATTTTTGGATAATATTTATTTGATGGGCATATCAATTATTGTAAAATTGTCTGGTAATCTGAAGCCCAACTTGATGCAGCTAGCTTTCCAAAACATTCTCCTAATGAATACAGTTGTTTTTATAACTTCTCAGATGGTAAATATTGGTGTGAGTGTTAATTCTTCTGTATGTTTTTCCTCTTATCCAGTGTCTTCAATTCTGTTGTAAGGAGAGATGAAAAATAAGAAAAAAGGTGACATTGCAGTGTGGCCCATGTCCATGTTCTGGCTGTCCTCCCGTCTCTGCCATTTCCCCTCACTGCTCATTCTTCAGCTCAGGGTTTTCTCTCGCTTTCCCCCAGTGCTATGATGAGATGAAGAGAGTCTGGTTGTAACGAGAAAGTAAAGGTGTGTCGCTAGAATAAGGGGAAACTCGCAAGTCTCTGTCCTCACCCCTCTCCCTGCAGAGACCCCTTTCGTGTTTTTCCTCCTTTGTAAGATTCAAGAAACCGGATCTAACCGAGCACGTAAGTCTGCAAGAACATCTCCACCAACCCGGCTGGGAGTGATGTGCACCATGTGCCTGCGTCTAGTCCATTGCTGAGTCACAGTGAGGCTTCCCAGTGTGGAGCTGGTTGTAGTAACTGTATCGCAGGGAGAATGGAAAAAGTCCAGGTTGGCCACTCGAGATTTGCTAGTAAGCTATCCATTTTTGTCTAGATATTTAGATTTTTTTACATTTTCCAATTGCTATTCAGTATTCTTGAAAAAAGTTTAATTTTTGTAAATCGGTTTTGTTTCAGAGAGTAATTTTTTCTTTCTTTTTTTTTTCCGGTGCTGGGTATTGAACTAGGCAATAGAGTGCTAGACTGCAAGGCAAGCACTCTAACCACTGAGCTAAATCCCCAGCCCCACAGAAAGTAATTTCTAAGGAAACTTACTCAGCTGAAAATTAATAAATGTCCCTTAAACTTTTTTGCTCTCATTTTCATCATGTTTTATGAAAACTTTGGCATTTTGAGTATTCGTTGTTTTATTACTGCTAAGGTTAAATGTTTAATATTTATTATAACAGTAACATATTGATCATTGAGAATTTAAAAATACTGAGTTTCCTCAGTTAAAATTAGGTTTATTTCCTGACATACCTTTAAAATATATGTCTATATATATTTACTTTTTCCCCCTGTAAAATTGGATCTTATTGTATATAGCATCGTATATGTTTCTTTTATTATAAACTTTTCTTATGTTACAAAATATTATTCTGAGTGAAATGTGCTTTTCTTGAGATGTGTTTTGTGGTGGTTTCATGGTATCACATTGAGTGACTATACCATTGTTTACTCAGTGTTTACCTTAGCAGTGGTAAGCCTGTTGGTATAATAGTCAACAATTAAGGTCTAGTTAAAGTGTTTTATATTTTACATTAATAAGCCAATATAACACATTTTGCTTTGGTAGATGTAGTTCATTACTTTTTCAGCAAATATAATTTATTCCTAATAAGTTTTAGTAGGAACCTGTTTATATTACTGACAGTGTATTAGTCAGCTCAGGCTGCCGTAGCAAAATACCGTAGACTTGTGGATTGAGTAAGACTTTATCGTGGTCTGGCAGCTGGGAAACCCACGATCAGGCTGCCAGCCGATTTGGTTCCCTGTGAGAGCTCTCTTTATGCCCTGCACGTGGCAGAGAGAGAGAGGACACAGGCTCTCTGATGGATCTCCGTATGTGGTGCCAGTTGTGTCCCAAGCACCATGCCCCAGTGATCCCATCCAAATTCAGTTATCTTGCAGAGAAGTCTCATTTCCAAATACCATCATGTCCAGTGTTAAGACTTTGATACATGAATTTTTAAGGGCTAAAATTCAGTCCATAGCAACCAACAATAAAAACTGTTTCAGAAACTAATTTTTACCTATGTAGCAATTTTTTTTTTTT
>PVJO010026516.1:0-21005 GCA_004026905.1 Hystrix cristata
AAAACAGTTAAGTGTTCAGTAATGGGAGAGTCATGTCCCCGAGGGCTTGTCCACTGTCAGCGAGAGCTGCTCTGCGTCACCTCCGGTCACTCCTGCGCTGGAGCTGGCTCGCAGGGCCTCCCCAGGGTGGATTTCTAAACCGTCAGAACCTTGTCAGCCACTTAGGAGCTGATGGTAGCAAGAATGGGCCACGGAGGAGTGTTCACGCCCAGGAAATCAATGAATGTGGCTAATCTTGGCTTCTTCTACTCATTAACCCTTTTGAGTTGGTTTCGTGGCACACTACTGCATGGATGTGATCCCCTAGCTTCTCCCTGTAACTGTCACCTCTGTCCTTGGCCCCCCATTGTCCTCTGCTGGTATCCCTTGGACAATTCTTTCTCTCTTACTTGGTTTCCTTTTTCACTCTCTGTTTTTCCTAATTTCACATTCGGCAGCACTCATGCACCAAAGTTTGTTAGGAGTTTGTTCTCGTTGGACAGATCAGTGAGAAGCGTGCTTTAGTGCAACGTTTCTAGGAATGAAATGTTACAAGATGAAGAATTTTCTCCCCTGAGATCATAAATCCATGCCCTCCAGCCTTTCTTATTAGTGTGTTCCAAGACCCTTTGAGAGTTCAGACACTTAAACCAGATACACCCTTCTCTTACCCTCTGTGATACCAACTCCTGACCTGTGTTGGAAGCCTCTGGAATTCCATGGAGGGATGCGTTTGGGATTGAGATGGCTCAGTAAGCAGGAGACTGGCTCAGTCTGTCTTCTGTCACTATATCAGAATGCTAGAGACTGAGTCATTTATAAAGAACTCTGTCTCTCACTGTTCTGGAGGCTGGGAAATCAAGAGCATGGTACTGGCTATGGCAAGGATGTCTTGGTGCATGGTGACATGGTGGAGGGCAAGTGAGTATGGGAGACAGAGAGAATTGGTCTACCTCATCCTTTTATCAGGAACACCATACTTTGGTCACTGGACTCCTCAAGTTTGTTTTCAATCCCAGGTAGCAATAGGAGGTGCTGGAATCTGCAGTCAGAGAGTTATGATTTACCCAGCGTTCTTCTGCCTGGGTCAGGGTGGAGTCCTTGCACTCTGAGTGACACAATCATGGTAAGTGTTCATTACAATATTATCTCCCTGAAACGAAGAATGGAGAGCAATGGGCAGAGTCAAAGTTAAATCCAAGAGTGTCTTGCTTTTACCTCAGACGTTTTCCAAAATTTTTCTGCTCTTCTAACAGCATTGCTCTTCACTGTTAATTTGTGAGCTATGAGAAATTATCTTGTTCATTAACAACGCGAATTTAAATTTTTCAATTAAATTATGTTTCACCAGTAAAAAATTGACTATCACTGATGGCTATATAAAGCACGTGACTTCACATACAAATTCACTCTTTGTCATGCTGCTTACAGGCCATGCTCTGTAGACACAGGCCAGGGGGAGAGTCTCCATAATAGAACCAGATTCCAATCATACATCACCATCCCACTCAGACTGGAAAAAAGTGTGAAGCACTTTTAATCAAAGACCCTGTAATATTGGAAACACTTTTGAGATGGAAGACTTTATTTTGTCTAGGATTCACCCTCTGCAGTACTTATAAGTATTCACTCCAATGATCACGAGCATTTTCCCCAGACTAACTTCTGGCTCTTTCAACTTCCTCTCTCTCAAAACTAAGTGGTGTGGTGTCTGTGTCCAGGACACATTCAGACTTCCCTGTCAGGGTGAAGGGCAGAGGGAGGTTCCTAGAAGCTTGCTCCCTGGGATGGCTCATAATGTGACTGTGATCAATAAAAGGCATGTTACTGGACCGAATCTGAACTTGACACTCTTCAACTCTAAGGCCCCTTGGCCAGATCTTGAAAAGAGTTGCGGTTACTCCAAAGTCACTCCATCAAGGGAGAAATACAGAGCAAGGAAGTGAAAGTAAGAGAGGAAAGCAACAGTCCTAACCAAATTGAATAAAATGCATGACTTCAGCAAACTTTACCGCACTGTACAAGCACACACACACAATGAGTGGGAGCTTGAACTAGCGAAGGTATTAGTGTGATGGCACCTTCCCTGTGACTATGATGAAATTCTGACCTATCTGATTGGCACTGTTGCTTAAATACGTAAAAATGTTCATATAGATTAGCAACTGTGTCCCTAGTAACTGCTAACAGTGACAAACAGAAGGAGATCCTGTTATACATGAGAGTAGTGAATCAGATCCATGTCAGCAAAATGATTTTATGGACCTGAAGCTTCCTTTAGCTTGAAGCTTGAAGAGAGTTTTCTTGGCTCTGAAATGGTATTTTCAGCTAGTCAGATTGATTTCCAGCTGTCTTTCTCCATCTCTACCCAAACAAGTCCTATGCCTGTGCCATTAAATTACGCACATTGTTTCATTTTGTCAAATTTTAAGCCTCCTCTCCTTTGATTCCCTCTTTTTAGCTCCTTGGGACAATGTGTTCCAGTTTAGCCTCCAAGTCACAGTACTCTATTACAACGCTGTCTCTCTCTCTGGAGGCTTCTGTGATGACAAAGCTCGGGGAAGGGGCTTGAAAGGGAGATTCTGGAGGCCTTGGGAAAGTCCGTGAGGGGACGGAGCCTCGAAGCGCACTTCAGTGGGGACTGTCCAGGGATTAGTGAGTCATGCTCCAGGCGCGCTGAGGTTAGAATGGAGGCCACAGAAGGAAGCTGGCGTGGATGCAGGAATTCTTGGCTGCCGAGCCAGAACGACTGTGAAAAACCAACCACACTTCATAGATTCTTCTGGACTGTCCTCTATATGTGAGGCGCTTGGATCCCCATTCAGCTCCTGCAGTTGAGGGGCAAAAACCCGACACGTCGCTTAGGAATAGGTACCGTGAGCTGCAGGAGGGTCCCGGGCTGGGGAAGCTGACCTTGATACCCTCACCCACAGGAAGTGGAGAGGGAAGTGATGAACTTTGGAGAAGTGCCCAAGCATTGAACATTAGAGGACACTAGATTAAACGATGCAAGAAGGGAGGCAGATGCCAGACAGGGAAGGGCGTGACCAAGACTTGGAGATAGAAGAACCTGAGAGACTAAAGCTGAGGGTGGGAGGCAGACAGAAGGATGTGGAAGGCGTTGGAAAGGCCAAGAGGGCCAGGAAAAGAAACAATGTTGTCAGGTCTGCAGCACAAACTGTGTGGGAAAGACAGCGTGGGAGACTCGAAGGGTGAGGCCAGGAAAAGACCCGGCTCCTCGTCACATTAGAAAGTCCACAGGGAGAAGCCAGTGAACAGTGGAGGGCGAGCACTTCACTAAAAAGTTAACAACAGAAAGTACACTAGGTAGCGCTACCTGTTGGGCTCGGTCTCAGATGCAAGCAAAAGTAAGAATGCCGATGGGACTATCATGAAGTAGAAGAGCAGACTGATCCTGAGAAATGCTGACAGCACAGTCGAGGATGAAATAAACAGAACCTGAAGCTGCCCACGTGGTTGCACCCTGATTTGTAGCAAACACACAACAGGAAACACTGAAAAGAAATTAGCACCTGTAATCTCTAGATGGTGAGATGACTGAATTTTTTATTTTCTTCTTTATACTTTTCTAAAAATTGAATCGTACTTGTGAGGAGCTACAAGAAATGTTAAGAGGGAAAGAAGGGGCCTGGTGTCAGGCCACACAAGTGTTATCTCAGCACTCCAGGAGGCTGAGGCAGGAGGGTTGCAAGTTAGAGCCCAGGCTCTGTAATTTAGTGACTTAACAAGACCCTGTCTCAAAATTAAAAGATAAAGATATGGGTGGGTATGAAGCTCAGTGTGAAGGCCTCAGGATCAAGCTCCAATGGTGAAAAAAAAAAGAAGAAGAAAGAGAAAAGAGACAGAAGGGAAGGGAAAAGGGGGTGAAGGAAGCATGGATGGCAGAGGAGTCAGATTTTAAGGAGATGTGCACAGGGCAGGCGGGAGCTTCCACAAGAGCTATGAAATTGTGAGTACTGCAGATCCTTTGGGAGTCCAGGCTAAGGGACACAGATGTCCAGTGTCACATGGCAGGCAAGGGCATGCAGGTGAGCCACGTGAGAAGGCCGCATCCCCCTGTCTGGCCCTTGGTTTGTCGGCCACTGTGCCCCGGGGGGATGTACACAGTGGAGGCTGCACGGGGCCGGGGTGGACATCGTCCTGCGTGCCTGGCCCTGGCCAGCCCTCGTTTCTGCTTCCCTGACCCTGAACCCTCTGTGCCCTGACTATGTGCATGGTGACAGTGTCAAGCATGGAACTGGCCATTATGGCAACTATCTGGTCATTCGCTTACTGGACAGCTGCCTATTTTTTCTGACTTGCAAAATGAACTGTAATACTCAGACTAGGAATAATAATGACACTGATGATAACAGGTGGGCGATACCCTGGACAGAAGCAATTGTGTCACTGCAGAAGGTAGGAACAGGTGGCATCATGCTTCCCAGAAGAGACCATCAGTGGGCGCAAACCCGGCAGCGAGTACTCTGTGGCGCAGAGGTCTGGGGGACGCAGCCCGGGCTAGTGCCTTCTGCTCCCCAAGGACACTCCCTCGCCTCCCCAGGCCACTTGCCCTCAGCAACCCTGTGCTTTCAGCTTCTCAGTCAGTTCCCCCAGACAGGTGACAAGTCCCGGCCCCCGCTGACTTTCTGCCTGTCTCCTGATACTGGGCTGGTTGTGCGTAACTTGCCTGTTTGTGTCCTCGAGGGGCTGCGAAATCTACAAAGGAAGAAATGTCACATTTGCTGCTGTACTTACTATGCAGGCTGCAGTGTTTGGCATGTAGTGTCCTGAAGAATGACTAAGTTATCAGGACCACTGATTTTATCGAATAAGATTATCGTATCAATGAATAAATGACTAAGTTTGGAAAAGATCAAACTGTTAAAAACATCTGGAACTAAACATTAGAGAATAAACAAACATTTGCTTTACTTTCCTAAGAAGCAGATGGATATAGACACCTACCCCCGCCCCTGCAACAGGTCTTGTGTGACCAGCCACTCGCGTCCCTGTAGAAAGGAGCCACGTCCGTGTAGAGAGGAGCAGGGCTCCATCAAGTAAAGCCATGTGCTGGAGCAACCTTGCAGGATCTTCATCAGTGCCTGTGATGTCCAGAAACTGAAGGCGGTCTCACAAAGAAATACCCCGAAAAACAGAGGCGTGGAGCGAAGGCAGTGTGCAATGTGCTGGGTTTACCGATGGAATTGTGCACCCGTGAAGAGTCTGAGTCCTGGTACAATGCAGAAGGGGGCTGCATCTGGCCACGAGGCCTTCAGAGGTAAAATAACATCCTGTCGAAGTCAGGCCCAGTTCGAGTGAATTCGGTCCTCGTGAGAAGAGAAGACATCAGCAAAGGCCCTGTGAGGGCAGGGCCAGGAATCAGCTCTCTGCAGACAGCAGGCAAGCCCTACGAGGAGCCAAACCATCACATGCTGCTGTAGGTCCAGAACTGCAAGGAAATAAAGGGCACCAACTACTAAGTAGGGGGTGTTTGGTCACGGTGGTCCCCAGGAAACTCACATGTGCAGCTGCCCCCATCCTGAGGGTACACAGATACATGGATGATTTCATGCTCTATTTCTTGGGGAAAAATTCTTTTCACTATTCTTTGTGTGTGTGAGAATCAGGACATAACCTGATCCATTCCATTGAAAGGAACACCATATCACCTGGGGATATCCTATCAAAAAGTCTGATCATAAAGAAGCATCAGACAAATTCAGAGCAATGAACTGTCCCGAAATAAAGGAGACCCAAGAGACATGACAGTTAGAGGCAGTATGTGGCTGTGCGCTGGATCCTGGGACATCCTTCTCTCTGCCTAACCATCCACCCATCCATCCATCCATCCGTCCATTCATCCACCCATCCATGCATCTATCCATCCATCCGTGTATCCATCCATGCATCTATCCATCCATCCATCCATACATACATACATACATACTTCCATCTATCTGCCAATCCAACTATCCTTCCAAGTCCAACTATGTAAGTGGGACTGTTGGGGTAGTTGTCATAATTTGAATAAAGGCTGTAGATGAGATAATAGCATTGTATAATCATTAATTCCCCAGTTTTGATAATAATATTCTGATTTTATAAGAGGATTTTCTTGTTCTTAGAAATCCTGAGAAATCCGGGTGAAAAACATTTTGGAATTTTCTATTCTCAAACTTTTTCTGTACATTTAAAGTTATTTCAAAATACAAGTGTTACTAGAATCAGGGATATAATTTTTAAACAAATTGAGAGGTATGTGCCTTTGAGAAAATAACTATTCTGTGAAATCGAGTTGAAATGGACGCATGCTGAAAACTGGCCAAGAGCCCGGGGAGTGTTTGTTTGTGTCAGGGCTGGCCCAGGTGCAAGAACAAAGGGCACAGAGTGCTTTGGGTTTTATGTCATTTCCAGTAACGTGAAGGCCGCACACCTTCAGTGTAGCAATAATATAAAAAGCCTCAGGGCTCCAATCAGCACAGGTCCCCGTGTGCAAGGCTGTTGAAACCTGGAGCCCTTCCAGTGTAACCCAAACTTCCCGGCTGGCTCTCAGCAGTCCCCTGCTCTCTCTAGCACACTGGGAAGGTAGGCACTTTTTTTTTTTAATTAGTAGAGTTTTCTTTTGCCCGTGATTTACAGGGCGTAAGGCTTCCCAAAATGTTTTGATATTTGTTCATTAAAAACAAAAAGTCTCTATGTGTATCTGTTTAGTGTCAGCAGGAAAGCAAAATGACTTTGGTGGGCCCTGGACACTCTTTTGAGGGGTTCTCCCACCATGATATGAATATTATGAACTTATTCTGTACAACTTTAAATATGTCAACTTTTTTCAGTTTTAGGTAAAATTTAAGAGATTTGTATGGACCTTAAAATTTTTATCTTTTTCTGTTGTACTGAAAAAAAAACTAATTCTTTCTTTACCTCTAAACCTTCATTTTTTTCCTTTTGATTTCAAAAGACATTCAAGCATTTTCATGGGCCTCTAAAATTAATGTGTGCCCTAAACTCCTTGCCTAGTGTACCTAATGCATAGTCAGCCCTGAAGTGCATGAAGTTTTGAATTATTTAGGCTCTATCTCTATACTTTTAAAGAAAATATAATATTTGAATTGATGTAGGCATTTGGTGAGTAAAACTGTAACGCATATATTTTACATGTCCAAGTGCTAGTTCGGGATTTATGGATTTCTATATCATGACGTATGCTCACATTCCCTTATAATGAGCATGGTCCATTGTGGGTACCAAAGTTGGTAATTTTGCTTATTACCACTAAACCAGAGAGCCTATGTGCTTCCCTTGGTATCTGTTGAGAGAGGCCCAGGCAAAGATCATTTCCTATCTGTTTGGAGGGCCCTTGCGACCCTGGATCATCCCAAGGGCTTTGTCTATCAGAACACTGTGTTTTCACTGAGGAGTTTCTCCATTTGCTTTTTTTTTTCCTTTGTTGCCATTAAAGTTTTTGTTTTTTTAAAATATAGGACATCTCTGTGAAACAGTCAATGCTTCTTTTGATTCTTTCTGAAAATGATTTTTCTATTTGATGAAATTATGGTTTTATATTACTGTAGGATCAAATAGAAGAAAATATGCCATATGGAGATTCAGTGTAGGTTTTAAAACTATGAATATTAATCTTTATGCAAAAATTATTCAAAATAGTCAACTAGGCAGTGCAAGGGGTGGCATAACATTAAGTCTTCTATTTTCAGTCATCTTTTCTTCCAAATTAGGAAGTTTCCCATAGTCCTCACAAACATCTGATTGGGATTTAAAAAGTATCTAGCAGAGCTGCGTCTTTCAGTGAGGTCCGTCTGTTTCCCAGTTGTTCTTGCTGCTTGCACTGGGCCAAGAATTAGCATGATCCTGTCCGCCCTGCCAGCCCTGACGCACACATCCTCCCCCGCCCGCCCATCCCAAGTCTGTCAAAGAGCCGGGAGTGACTCAGAGCGGATCACACTGTAAAGATCAGACATCGTGCACATGTTTTAAAAGTGCCATGTGACTTTGCTTCTGCAGACACCGATGGCCCGTGTGCTGCGTGTGTAGCGGAGAAAAGACCAGCAAGAAAACCGTGTCTAAGAACTTAGCTCAGCACTGACTTCTGTGTACTTTTAGCTGTAGGACGCCCTGGTTCCTGAGCCCCAGGGCGATGGTTTTATGTACCTCACACAAGCAGATGCCGAAACCTGCCCAGGAGCCGAGTGGCCCGACCTTCCGCAGAACGAAGGCAATTAGAGGGGCAGGAGAAAGTGTCTAAAATGATAATGGAATTTGAACTGGGAACTAGGTGGGTGGAGTGGCTCTGGCAATGTGGGCCAACCCCACAGCCAGGCTCGGGGACGCTGGACTTTCCCCTGGTCCAGTGGCCATTCTACATGGGGCAAAAATATGATGCTAAATCACAACAGTACTTTGTGAGAACATGTAAGGTTGGTTTAATTTTTCAGTAGTCATACATACGTTATTTTCAAATTGATATAATTACAAGATTATATATCAGCGTATAATTAAAATGATACAATGTAGGAATTTGTATGTAATAAAAAATCATACAATAGGTAGATTACACAACATATTTTATGTATATAGACCAATTAACTGCTAATAAAGGCAAATTAGAAGAAGAACTTGGAGAAAAACATCTTAATAGCCCGGCAGAGCATTTGTGTTTGTTTTAGACACTCGGTGATGTTCTATAGGAAGCGTCTGGTGCTGCTCCGTCTTTTCTCTGCCGGTACTTTGTTCACTCTGCCTTGAAGCCTCAGACTCCTGCGCTAATTGTCTCCTTATGCGAAAGGCAAAATAGCAGACACTCGCTCAATAGTGCATTCGGGGTCACTGCTTGTTGGTAATGTGTATGTTTTATGCACCATTTCATTATTTTATTTAAACGAACACGTTCTTAAATTTTATTAATTCCACTTTTAATTAAGTTGCTTCTAAAGAGATATTCTCTTCTCCCTACTGTTTCGGTGGTTTGAAAATACATGTTTGTTTTATGCTTGTTTCCTCGCTTCCTTCCTTTCTTCCTTCCTTCCTTCCTTCCTTCATTTCTTTCTTCTTCTTTTCCTTTTAAGTTTAGACTTTTCTTAAAAACTTATTTTATCAATCAAATTTTGGCTTATGACATTTAAAATCTTGTACTGGAAAATTTTAAACCTTTGTGTTAAGTATGCAGAACTGCTACGGAATGAGCTTACAGACTTGGCATCTTAGTTGTGGAGTATTCTCTCCGATCTTCCTCACTAAGCATTGAAAACCAATGCCCAGCTTAGGTGCTGTTCCCAAGGCCGACTCGAGACCACAGAGTGTGCAGCGTGGTTTGGCTCTCAATGGAAGGGTGAAAATTCAAATGTTGCCTTTCTTCAGCCAGATATAAGGAAATGAAATGTACATACATGAAGCAAAGAAAATGTCTAATACAAGATCCTGGGGGTAAATTTATCACCTTTACTGTGCATGAAACTTTGTGTCACATACTTTACTACAGTAAGGCCCTGGATAGCGCATGTTCCCCTTTTCCTGGTGAACACACCGGGAAAGCTCAAGTCAAGGCCCCAGTTTTCCAGGACTGCCAGGATGATTGAGCAGGAACTCCTGCTGTCCTTGTCAGCCTGCAGAAGTTTACCTGAGGAGTAACTAAGCAGCAAGGCCACACAGAAGCACAGACAAAAGGTAAAGGTGAAGTCCAGTCGAGATGTTCAGTTCTAAGTACGAGCTGCTCAATTCCCTGCAGGACACCTGCCCAGGCTACCTGGTGAGATGTAGACATCATAGGATTTGGGCTGGCCAGGATGGGCGATGTCCTGTTGATCTTGGGGCCACAGTGCTTGGCTTCATACTGCTTCCTGCTGCTGTTTATTTTTAAGAGCTTAACAAGGTTGCACTTATGCTCAGCCAAGGTCTAAACATGTGACCATTGGTAGCATCGACTGATGACAGGCTCCAAAGAGATTTCGTCCGTTCTTTAGATCTGACCCCTCTCCATTCTGCCAAAGTGAACCGTGCAACCTGCTCAGGGCAGGCTCTCGTCTCTGGAGGAGTCTGTCTGCTACCTCTACTCTTCCAGGTGAGACATGGGCCTAAGTGAATTGGGTTGTAGGATTAAGAGGACTCTGACTTAGTAACCATGTTCAGCAACCAAAATAAACAGTTCTCTTCATGAATGATTTTCATATCCGAAAGATAAATAAACTTTCCCATAGGTTATAAGATTGGATGTTATCATATTATAAGGAAATATGGTACACACTTATGGGCTGGAAACAGAAACCTACAGACCTCCTTTTCCCTTAAGTGGAACAAGCTTAGCTCCTGAAATAACTTTAAAAGCTGTATTTAATATTACTGAAAAGTATTTCTGACTTCCTCAATAATCTTAAAAGCAGAAGGAAGATTTGAGCTATAGGAAGAATGAAAGTGGGATTGAAAAGAGGTAAATAGAATACTGGAGCTGAGCAATTGCCAAATCCATCAAATGTTTACCATCAGCATTCGCTTCCTCCTAGGGGTGAGAATAAAAGAAGACAATGTCCAAGGCTTACCTGAAGAAGGCGTCTAGCGGCACGGCCTCCCCTCACAAAAGCTATGACAAAAAGGCTTTGCCCTTAATCTGAGTCATCTAGTGAATTCATGCCCTGCAAGGACAGTCGCCTGCCTTGAAGATTGTAAGTGAGAGGACAAAAATCAAATTCTTCCTCAAAGTTTTTAATTACACACAATCATCACACGAGTTTGTAGCTTCAGTTCATATATTCTACAGCTGCCAACAAGGGAGGAGCCTTAAGCCAGGAAAGTAGTGTGATGGGATTCTGAGCTGGTAGTCAGTGGTTGAGGTGCCTGGCTCCAAGCCAAAACCCTACACGGTACATGCTTTTTTGGGTTCAGTCATAAGCAATCACGGGCTTTGCCTGAAGGGGGTCCTAGGGGAAGCTGCCCTCCCCACGCCAGATTTGGGACACAGAGAGTATGTCGTTGCTTCCCCAATGCAGTTTCTGTCAAGAACCAGTCATCCCTTGCACCCCACTTCCTCAACTGTGCCGCTCCAAGCAAATCTGCACTCCCAGCCTAAGCTCTTCCATTCGGGGGACTTATTTTTCCTTTTTTTTTTTTTTTTTTTTTTTTTTTTTGGTGCCAGGGATTGAACTCAGGGCCTGTGCTTGCAAGGCAAGTACACTAACCACTGAGCTAAATTCCCAGCCTATTTTTCCATTTTGACGTTGACTTTTCACTCCTGGCTCTCTTCACTCTTCATCCTCCAGTGTTGGAAAGGTACCACCCTCTCCAACTCTTCTTACAACTGGCATGTCCCGCTGTCAAAGCTGACAAACACTATCTCCATAATGAAATCCTCATGTGAATCGCGATTGTGATAATAAGTGCAAAATTTCTTTAAAAACATGGCGTTAGAAAACTGATAATTAGTAGTTTAAAAAACATAACAAGAGATGCACAATTGGTTTAATATTTGAAATTCTTTCCTTATTTATTCACCGCATTGAAATAGTCCTAAAAATGTAAGAACATATTGAATATAATTTAATTATCAGAATTTTGCTTTATTATACACCTATAAAATACTTCTAATTAAAGTCATCATGTTCAATTATTTGGGGGAGGTTTGAGTTAAAATATTTGAATATATGTTTTATTCGTGTAGTGATAAATCATTTACAATAGTGCAAAATTGGTTTCAAAGATAAATTTTACTTAAATCATATTTGAGATTTTTGCATCAAGGCTAGAATGAATGCAAATTCCTAAGGATTTTACTTCTGTTTTTGTATGCTATCACTTACATAAACTTATTTTGGAAGCTGAAGTTTCCATTTAATTGCCTAAAATTTTAAAATTTACATGGAATTCTGTTAGATACTGACTGTTTTAGTTACTTTTCTCTCGTTGTTGGGACAGAATACTCAACACCCAAAGTTAGGGGAAGAAAGGTTTATTAGCTCACAGTCTGCAGAGGTTTCAGTCTATAGTCCGCTGGGTCCGAGGCAGGGCGGGCCGGCGTGGCAGGCCGGCAGCCCACCGGCTGCAAAGTAAAGTGAGGAATTGCAAGGAATGTATGCAAATAAGCAATGCAAACAAGCAGCTAATTAGCCTCTTCCTATATCTTTATCTAGGCTACCTGCCCCCAGGGCAGCCCACACTCCCGCCCCCAATTTCAGTCTCACATCCTTGATCCCAGCAGAACCATGCCAAACCAATCAATGAATCAATTTAGTAATCACACACTCTAGATCCAGCTATCTCTTACCACATGAGGCTTTGGGGGGACATCTAGACACAAACCATAACACTGACTTAGATAAGTTAATAAAAATACACATTTTAGAAAAATATATAAATGTATCCATACAAATATATACATGTAACCATGCATTATAGATTGTATAGGGTAATATGTAATTTAAATGCACATATAATTAATTAAGTGAATATGTATGCATATTTCTTTTGTTGATACTGAAAAGTTTTTCTTCAGGCAGTGGAGATTAAAAAGTGAAAAACTTGGCAAATAATAATCACTTAGAATAAGAAGGAAAAGACGGAAGCAACAACTAAATGTTTTATGGAAATGTAATTGGATTAGGAATGCTGAGTGACCTCCTGAGGCCTATTTTAAGTATTAACAGTATGAATTTGGAGAAGGGAGAGAGAGGCAAGATTTGAGGCACATCAAAGAAGCAAGACCAGACCACAGAGTCATCCTGAGGCCCGGCCCTGGTGTGAGGCGCAGAAATGGCTTTGACACAGGTTGGGCTCTTGCGATCGTGTGTCCTTTGATTGCTTTCCACGGACTGAGCCACCCTGACTCCGACACAGAGACTAAAGGCCCACTGAAATGTACATGGTCACCGTCACCCTGAGTAAAGGCCTAGAAGCCACCTTCTAAGAGAACAGTGTCAACCACTGTGGGCAAGGTCAAGGTGGGCCCACAGGCTCTGAAGTGGGACTGAACAATGACAAACTACAGTCAGAGGCTCTAGTTCAGAGTCACACTGTGTACTCAGTGGATGAGCAGCAAGGACATGCCCAAGAGCCCCTCGGAAATGAAGCTTAAGACTTCCCCCCAACCACAAGGCTAGGATCAAACAGCTTGGGTCGTAACAGGCCCTCCTAGGCTCACTAAAGTTTCAAAAGTCTGCTGTAATTTACTCTTTCACAGATCCATGGGCACATGTGGTAGACACATTAGAAGGAAATTAAAGTTCTATGTAAGTTAAAGATAAATACAATTGTAAAGCCATTTAATAACAAACATCTGATTTTTCGATCACTCTGAGTCCTGAAAGAAAAGCCAAGGGACTGGTATATAATCCAGTCAATGCCCCATGGTTATTAAATTAATAAATAAACACATGAATGAGTTAAGGAAAGCGTCTTTCTTCTCTCAGTCCCAATGGATAGTACTACGCAGAAGATACAATTTCTTGAATGAGGTGGGACATTAGGAAAGGAGATGGACCTGTCTGCTCTGGTCATATGGATCTGACCATTATGGCAGGAAAGAAGGGTATTGGCCAGGACTCTGCTTTCTTTGAAGTCCTGGTGTATCAGTGCCATAGCAGGCTAGAAAAAAATTATTTCACTAGAAGATAGAGATAGGAAAAAGAAAATAATCTGTCCCCCCGCCCCATTTTTTTTAGTTTTTCATCATTGTAGAAAGTGCTACGAGTTGGATAAAATAGTTTTTATTTAGGAGAAGCACTGACACCTGGGAATCAAAGGGCAGATTGGAAGAGACACTCTGCTGGTGCCTAGATCAATTCTCTAGAGGAAAAGGATGCTGCATAGGTACCCGGCAAAAAGACACAGCATTAGAGACTCAAGGCAGTTAACCCAGGAGAATTAATTGTTAGAGACCAAAGGCCTAAGAACACTTATGAAAGAACAGGTTACGTGTTACAGGATCTGATCATCAGACCGCCTTACAAATTTCCATAGTGAAAAAAAGCCTGAGAAAAATTACGACCAAGTTTCCATGCTTGGTTTGTCCAAGTAAGGCTGGCAAGCGTTTAGTGTCTCTGCCCTTCCCAAGCTGCGAATTTCCAGAAGGCTGATGCTAGATTGTAAAATGATAACAAGAGTGAAAGAGATGATGGAGATGGAGAGAACACCAGCTTTCCTTCTCCAGTGAGATTTTCATTAATTTCAATAGGTGCTTCCTAGGCATCTGTGGGAAGATCCTACAGATTATAACACCCGGTCAGGGGGCGGTCTGTGCTGAAACTCACCTTGAGCAGCAAAGTGACCAGCCGTGTGGGGTAGAGGCAGCAGACACCTCTCTTTTCAGACGCAGCCCTGCAGCAGTTTGGCCAGTGCTGTCTGAGCAGGACCCCTTCCAGGACTGCAGGCATGAATGGGGTCCTCGGCTATGTGGGAGACTGTTGTGTTCCTTCCTCAGCCTTGGTCTAGCCTTGGCTAGCAGACGCAGGCTGCCCCCCAAGGGTGTGACCTCGGCCAAGCAGCTGTCTGCTGCTACGACAGCCAGGTTCTTTCTTGAAGGGAGATCTGGGCAGTGGCCCCCACATCTACCACAGGGGCCATCACTGGAGATAAGAAATACCAAAGACACTGCAGGAGAAGGGACACTTCACTTGTGAGTATGTAAAGGAACAGAGGATGCCCATTCAAGGGGACTTTAGTGCTATCTGTGACCTTGGACAAATCACTTGCTCTCCCTAACCCCGAGCTGCCTCACCAGCAGAGTGGAGCCTTAATGACGTGGACTCAGAGTGTTAGATGGTGCGATGTGCGTATGTAATGGGCTCGATGGTTTTGTGTGGTAGCTGACACATAGAAACAAGTCAACATCTGCACTAGACTGCACTGTGAAAAAGCTGACCACCATTTCTTTAGTGAAAATCAACCATCGCCATAGGATACCCTTCTGCAAAACAGCTTTCTGGAAGAGTGACATGATCCAGAAGGGACACAAGCTTCTCACCCCAGGATACAGCCCCGGCACTTTTCTTAGTCTGTCACAAGATGGCCCCAAATCCACATTGTGCACAGCTCAGCATTCACAGAAATGGAATTCACACAGCAAGAAGGTTGTTGCAGCAAAACCCACAGTAACAATAATGCTATGTGCAGGCAGCCCACTGAATAACCAGTTGTCCGCTTGGCTAGAAGAAGACAGAAAACAAGCTTTGTTTGTGTCAATGGGCCAGAAAGCTCTTAAGTGCACGTAGACATATTTCTTCAAAGCTAGTCTCAATAAGAGTAGTAAATAAATCACCCCATTGACACGTTATGCTTTTGTTGGTATCTGGCAGAGTTGGCTGGGAAAAACCAGCAATCTTTACCTTTTACTTCTTTTATAGTAACAATTATTCCTTTTTTTCTTTACTTGAAAAATATATAAAACTGTTTCAAAACCCCATTCTCTTTCTCCTCCTAAATGTGAAGTATAAGGAAAAACTATACATTACACATCACGTAAGATCCTGTTAGATCAGGGAAGCCTCAGGTTAAAAGTCTAACGGGATCATGACTCATTCATTAGTTCTTCTTCTTAGCTCAGAATCCTTGAAGTCTCAGGATGGAGCCTCAGAATTTTTATTTTTTTCCCCAGACAGTGAAAGATTCCTTCCTTCCTTCCTTCCTTCCTTCCTTCCTTCCTTCCTTCTTTCCTTCCTTCCTTCCTTCCTTCCTTCCTTCCTGCTAGTGCAATGCTAGAAGACATGTCTGGCAGTTGATTACAACTGATGTGCGATATTTGAATCGATGGTAAAATAATTAACATACAACATTAGTGTTCTAGTTTAACTTAATGATGTTGTGACTTGGACAGTTTGGTTCAAAATAATCCTACTTCTTCATGGGGGTGTGTGTGCTAAACAAGACAGCCTCCGCAGTGCACCAGATGTATGGCAGGGCCTTAATGCTGCATTTCACTATTGCTGTCATTTTCATTCATGATGCAATGGAATAATGCTAATAGTCAATTTAATCTTCAGTAGAAAGATCCAAACATAGCTCTGCTGTTTCCCGACTTGCTCTAAACGGCAGCCTCAAAGCCTGCTCTGCATGGTGCAGTGCCTTCCAAGTCAGCCTGTTGGCTTGTGTGGAGGACGGAGTGGTCAGAAGTCAGAGCTCAACTTTGGATGATAGCACAGAATTTAGGAGAATGGGCTGGATGTGTATCTTAGCCAAAAATATAGATCATTATATATGTTTAGATTCGTTGATTTTTGAAAATAAACAAGTGACTAGCATGTAGCTCAGTGAGAGAATTTGCTTAGCATGTGAGAGGCCCTGGGTTCAATACCCAGCGCTGAAAAACAAATGAACAAAAACTCCAAAATAAAATACAAGAGAGGTTTGCTTTGACTCCACAGTGTGCTGCATGTTGATTTTTATCTCAGGAAACGGAAGCAAAAACAAGATGGAATTCGTGAATTTAATAATCCTCAGAAGTCTTTCAGGCTTCTGTCTGATAAACAGGAAGGTAAAATTAGACAATCTAATTGTAGTGTAGATAATATTAACTCGCAATCAACGGACTCACTTTACACTCAAAACTTCCAGCTTACCATTCGATGCAAATTGTTAAAATGCTGTTGTGTAGTCGTGGACTGCAAGAGTTTTATAGCTACCCTTTGAGACTCAGACCTGGTGATACTAGTAGGAGAGCACAGGTCTGATATTCCCTACACAGTTTACAGGAAGCTGTACAGTGCCGATTTTCCAAGATAGATGTATAGATTAGACACAGTGACTTTCATCAGGAAGGTAATTGTATGCTTGAAAGATTTCAAGTGGATTCAAATGCGGTATTTATACCTGACCTTCTGAAACATACCAAAAGCTACGTTATACTTTTGAAAATGAAAAATTGGAACAAAGACCAATATAAGTGGTTGATTATGAACCTATCTATCTGCATATGTACACAGTTATCAATACGCATATAGCAAGCAGTTTGCTGTACGTATTTATTTATTCACAGTAAAGATCAAACCCAGGGCCTTGGGTATGGTAAGCAAGCACTCTACCTCTGAGCACATCTCCAGTCCAGTTGTGTATTTTTATGTATTATTTCAACTAATTTTAACAGCAATCTTATAATATAGCCACTATCATCAACCCCACTTAATGGATGTGGTACCAAGATCTTGATATGGTAGACCAGTAGTTTCCAAAATGTTGGCTTATGTATAGTTTTATTATATAATCATTAATGCATGCAAAAGAAACACTAAAGGGATTGAGGATTTAGCTCAAGTGGTAGAGTGCTTGCTTAGCAAGCTCAAAGGCCTGGAGTTCCATCTCCAGCACCTCTCCTCCAAGAACACCAAAAGAGAAACATCGAAACATGAAGAGTGAAGTGGAATTGAAAGCAGAGTTAACAAATACACGTGAATGCTCAGTATGAATTCTGGGGCCGGACATTTACGTCACTGACTTTATGTGCACCTAGTCTATCCTTCTGCTTCCCAGCAAGTTAATTATAATCCTAAACTTTGACTTACTCTTTGCATGAGAAGTACAAGTATTTTCCAAAAGTAGTGTACAAATTAATCTGCTGTAGTCTTTTAGTTTTCTAAAACTACAACGATGTTTTGACAGTCACAGATTTAAAATAAACATTGTCAGCATAATTCCTGCATATCATACTTTCTGCTCAGAGTTCGGCAGCTGCTATTGTGGTTTTAATTTCGTAGTTAGTTAATTGTGATTTCGTAACAGTTACTGACTCTGTTGACTCTATCAGGAAAACGCAATTTAGCATTATATTGCAACAGTAGTTTTCTTAAAACTGGTCGAAATTTGAGATCGAACAACAATAATAAGAACTATGCTTTCCTATTTTTTGCCATCTTATTGTCAGTGGGTATGTTGAAAAGTGTAATAAATTAGAAAAATTCTTTTCTGCTGTTTGTCTGAGACCCAGCAGATCACATAAATCTCTTCAGCTTTTATTCTGGTTACCCTGTCTGCACCTGCCACCTGCAGGAGACTGGCCTGTTTCAATATTTTCCATCCGAATTACCAAAGGATTGATCAGATGGCCCCCTCTCCCTTCCTAATCAAATATGTACTGAATACCTACCAGTGTGGGATACTCCGGTCTGAACCTTCAAATATGAAAGGATATAATCCAGGAGGCCAGGCAGCCACACAGTCCTAAGAGGGAAAGTAACATTCACAAAAACAAGCGGAGTATGTGGATCTGGTGGGTTCCTGGGATTCGCATGACCCCACTTTGTGCTAGGAAGATGCTTGAGCAGATGGACGTGGAGGCGAGAAGCCCTGCTCGTCTTATGTCCCTTTCCTGTGTCATCCCCTTGGCTAGTGGGATGGTCAATGCTGTGCATGTAGAATTATAAGGCATATGGCTGGAGGCAGAGAAGAAGGGGAGCCTGATGAAGCTGCTTGCACCAGAGAGTAAGGATGTGCTCAAAACCTTACAGGTTGGTCTGTGAGCAGCCAGCAGAGACTGCAGGGGAGGAGGGATGAGTCCTGCAGAACAACACTCCAGGCAGAACGGCGTCCTCCCTGGAGGCACGGCTGCTCTCCATGAGCTCAAGGAGCAGTAGGGAGGCCAGGGTGGCTGGCTCGAGAGATCAAGGTGCAAAACATTGCTTGGAAAGCTGCCAGAGAGGTACCAGGGAGCTCGGCACGCAGAGCATTGGGCTCCATGCCTGAGGACTTGGCATCAGCCCTGAGCACTGGGAAGCGACGGGGGATCGTGAGCAGAGAGTCCTGGTCCGCCTTGTATTTAGAGAGGAGCACGCTGGCGAGTATGTCAAGAGCCAACGTTGCCGTGGGAGAGCATGTAGACACAGCACAGAGGCTGTCACTGTCCTTTGGGCCATGAAAGGCGATGGCCCAGGTCAGGAAGTCACCATGCAAGTGGTGGCACTGTGCAGACAGAGCCAGCAAGGCTCCCTGTTGACTCCGAGGGATGCGGATGAGACAGAGGCACAAGGACGTGTCCACGGTGGTCCACAACAGCACCACAGTGGCGACGCATGGCAGGTGTGGCCGTGGGCGCACTTGGCTTGGGCCCAAAAATACTGTGAAGCAAAACTCTTAAGAAGTGGTAATTAAGCATTCGACTTCAGCTTAGGAAATTCCTTCTGAAGTACTCTACCTTTTTATCAAAAGCCTCAGAATTCATCTCCTCCTGTAGGTAACACTGAATAGCTGCATCATTTCCCTTGTTCCAAATCATCAAATTCCTGATTTATTTCACAACGAATATAAAAGATAAATATGGGGAAATAAATCCTAATGTGTTACAAATACAGGCAACTAAGACTGAAAGGGAGGGGGCGGTGAGTTCAAACACTTCTCTGTGTGGCCATGTACAGACCTTTTCTTTTCTTGTTCCCTTTACTAAACCTGTCCTCTCTTTTTCTAGTTGAGGACCAAGCTTGACTAAGGAAACTGCAGTGAATCAATAGAGAGGAATTTTGTCATCTTTACACTATCCCAGACATGTTACCATCTTTATGCTAACTCAGACATATTATCTTTATATTAACCAGGACACACTATCTCTATATGAACCCGGACACGCTGTCTCTATATGAACCTGGACCCACTATTTGTATACGAACGTGGGTGCGCTATCTACCTCAATCTGAATCTGGGCACACTGTCGTTACATGGAACCTTGACATACTATCTCTATATCAGCCTGGATGTACTATTTTTACACTGACCTGGATGTATCATCTTTACGGCAACATGGACCTATTTTTGGAAGTGTTCACCAGGAAACATGGCAAAGTCACCCACTGTCACACATTTTTTCTTTCTGTCACCTTCCACCTCATTCCAAAGCTTCTGTGCCTTTGCTCTTATCTCCCCTCTGGGACCTGGGGCTCACCACTGTTCTCTGAGGAGCTGTCCCCCAGCCTCTACCTCACCTTCCTAATGAAAGTTACTTCCTCTCCATCTCCATGTCCCAGGGCTACCCCACCTCGGCGCTGCAGATGAAGTAATTCGTTGATCCAGTTCTAGAATTCAATTCTAAACACAAATGAATGAGCCTGAGCTTCATCAAAGGGTCATAAAGAGAATTTGCAGAAGTAAGTGCTGTCTGTAATAGGAAAATAGATGAGATTATATTCTTATCGCAGGCCACCTCTTAATAACACCCTAACAACACACATCCAAACCTAGAACACACACACACACACACACACACACGCACACATCCACACACGTATTTTCCCGTGCTACAAAGTAAAATGGTAAAATGGTAAGAAGTGAGCTCTGAAGCCACATGCAACCTTTTCTCTTACGTTTGTTCCTTTTCTTCCACAGTGCAGTTTTATGCCAACTTTTGTTCAAAGAGGCTATGCTCATGCACGCTACACACCATTCTGCATCTCCTGGAAGTGTCCTGTGTATTCATACACTGTTTTATTGGAAGGAAAATTAGAAAACAAACATGATGACTTGGCTAGGATGAGGTTCAGAAAGAGATGTAAAGAGCTAGCATGCCATTCGGTGCTTTGCGAAATGATTAGAAATAGCTTAATCTCCATGTACCAGAATTCATTATTAAACAAAAACACAAAAGATAATCCTCTCTTCCTTTGTAGTTAGACGTATTTCCAACCATACGGAAATACAACGACTAATAGATTTTAAATGGAAGACAGTGTCAGGGAGTCGGGCCCACTCCTAATTATCCAAAAGGCTCTGAATGCCGTTCGCTCCGAGAAGCAGGAAGGTGCTGGGCGGCCCCGTTAGGGATTGAGACAGTGCTGAAGGAGGCAAGCAGGTTTCTCAACACAACAGGCAGAAACATGAAAGGAATCAAGGGCCCTGACTCACTGTCTGGTCTTCACCAAAGAGAGACCACACTACAGTGTTTAAATTCGTGGCCAGATACCTCCAAACACAACTAACCTCAGGGCCTGAGAGGGAGTCAGGCCACTTGGGGCGAAGCCAATGGAACTCCAGCCTCCTGCGTGGTTGTCAAGCATGGCCCAGAATTACAGACCATTTAACTGTATTCACAGCATCGTAAAGCCAGCGAAAGCCAG
>PVJO010026517.1:0-20977 GCA_004026905.1 Hystrix cristata
AGAAAAGGGAGGGGAAAGCTGGTAAGGCAATATAGGACCCTGGACCAGTTAATCACTAGGATTAAAAAAATCAACTGTTTTGTACCCCTCTTCCAGCAATCATTAAATATCAACTACCATAATTCTAAATACTGTCTGCTAAAGCAGTACACCATTATATAATTCTCTCCATCAACCTTCGTCCAGTTCCAAGAAATTATAACACATCATAGAAACCTAATCTTCTTGACTGCGATCCAAATAGAACCCTGAAAAACCAAGCCAAATACCTCCAAACAGCAGTAGTCATAATAATACAACGATAAATAGTTATATGCTTTCTATGTGTCAGAAATGTCCTGAGCACTTTACAGGCATAAAATGACATGGATGTATTTGACCTTATGGGGTAGATATTTTTAATATTTGTGTAATACAGCTGAGAATTTACTAAATATTTCTTCATCTCTCCCACAGCATTTCCTGCGCAGGCAATCAGCATTTATTTCCCGGGTACTGTAACAGACTGTTCACTAGTCTTTCTTTTTCTACTCTTCCTTAACAACATATCAGTCTACAAAGCATCTGGGCAGATTTTTTTTTTTTAATTTAAATTTTTATTTTTACCAAGAACAGGTATTGGTACATTATATACATAATGATCATAATCAACATGGTTATTTTGTACCTGTACATGATGTGTCTTGGCTTTCCCCCCTCTTCCCCTCCCCTCCTTTTCATTCACCCACACCTCTCTATTTGCAACAAGTTTATTTACACTTTTGCTCAGCGGTGCAGCACCTGCCTGGGCAGATTTTTTTTAAAACATAAATTTGATCATGCTGTTATTCTCAAGTTTAAATCCTTCGTGAGGTTTCCACTGCATTTAGAATGCAAATTAAACTTCTTTCCGCCCTTGGAGACATTTCTGGCAACAACATGCTTTGTAATTTCACATAAGCTCACGTCTCTTCCTTCTTGGGTCATGGCGTGTCAACGGCTTTCAAATTCTCTGTGTTAGTTGGATGAACCAAGAATTTCCCCAAACCAATGTCTTTTCCTACAGGGTTCCTGGGCTGGAATGCTTTTCCATCTACTCTTTCCTGTGTTTTTCCAATACATGTCCTTGAATTCATGTCATTTCTTCAAAGAAGATTTGCTGAACTACCTAGTTTTAAGCAGGACAGAGCAGGCTTTGTTCTTTGGCTCAGTGCATTGCTTTTTTTATTATAGTTAATGTCATCGGTCATCATAGAGACAGCACATATTTACTTTTGTATGTGTGTTTTTTTTTTTAATGAGGGAAAGGTCCAAGTGTCTTTGTTTACCACTGGATTCCTAAAATTTTGCACTTTTTTTGTAGAGATAATTAATAAACTAACAATAAAAGCCAACAACTTAACTTTTTAATCTTTTTAACACCATTATTTTCCCTTCAATTCTCCCCCTCAAAATGGCAGGGCCTTTAAACAAACTATTTCTTGGACTAAAAAAATATTTAAAAACCACAAGCACCCATGGTTTAAACAAAAACAAATAACATACAAAAATTATACAAGGATATTAAAAGAAAAAACAAGAAGCATCTGGATAATAACTTTGTATCTTATGTAAGATTTTTTCAGTCACATTTTTTAAACAATACTAGTTTATCTGATGTTTATATTCTAGATCTAACTAATAAAAATTATTTTAAAAAAATCACTGTGGAAAGGGAGCTAGTCACCGTTCAAGAATTAGGAAGGTATTCAAGGGTGAAATTGAGAAACTACTGAGCCCAGCATTTAATTGGAAGAACCGTATGATGTAGGTCGTAAAAGCATAATTATATGGATGAGGCAAACAGTGAGTAGTTCCCCCGATCCTAGAATAAAAGAACAAGCAGACAGCCTTCCCAAGTCACAGCACTGAAACTTGAAAGAATTAGACATTACACTCAAGTAAAATAAAGTCACAAAGTTTACAATAGTAAGTAACACAGTTTAACAGCTCATCTGACTCATAGATGTTAGTGTGTTGGTGGGTTAAGGGGAACCAGGCCACTCGTGAGCTGTCACTTAGCTTTTGTCCAGATGCCCTGTGCAAAGGCAGCCTTGTCTCCAAACCACCAATTCATGACCTAGATCCAACACATACTTGTGATGTATTTGTTACCTGCACTGCACGGTGCTTTTGTCCACATTTTGGTGTGAGCTACATTTTTCTTGTTTTACTGGAATCATGAACCACTTTTCCTTTAGGTAGAGCTGACCTGCTATTTATTTGATGGCTGCAGAACCAAATGATCCTCGGGGTCATACATTTTCCCACCTAACTCCATTCCTCAGTCTATTACAGGTCACTTCAAAAAGCTAATTTCTTGTTCTGTGCCTCAGTGACACCCACCGGACTTGTCCTTCCAGGCTTTAGTGTCCATTTCCATCAGTTATTCACTTGCTTATCAATAAATATTTACTGAATACCAACTACAAACTTGCCAGGGGCTGGAAAATGAAATGAAAAATAAGAAAATAAATGACTGCATCTTTTATAACGCATGCAAGAGGAAGAAAAATAATGAGTGATCATCGTACGGTGTGTGGAGTGCTCCAAGAAAGACATGCAAGAAATGGGAAAGTCAAAGCAGGAAAGTCTTGTAGAGAAAATGACATTTGAGTTAAATCTTAACAAGGATAATCACAGAGGAGCACTTGGGATGTGGAAAGCAAACATTTATAGAAAACAAGACAGATGTATTAGAATATGGTACAAGGAATGGAACTCATTTATGGGGGCTGTGTCTAAAGACAGGCATTCAATTTAATAAGTAAAACTTAGGACTTAAGAGTCAGTTTTAGAGGAATTTGTTGGGATTGGAGCCACTGAGAAAAAGAGCTTCGCTGGATTTGAAGAAAGGAGAATAGGAGGTTTTTCTGATTTCTAGTCTCTTTAGCTTCATTGATTGTGGTAACACACTCTGACATGTGAAGCATCGGAATGGTGCACACACACGCGCGTGTGTGTGTGTGCTGAAAAGAAGATGGGTGATGGTATAAGAAACAGGTTCCTCTATTGGTATTTTAGTTGTGAGGTAGATAGATACAGGCTTATGGAGATGATGACCAAGGTTTTGTTTGGGGATAATGGCTTAGAATAATCCAGTGAAAATGAATGCTATGTCATAAATGGGAATGTGGAGAAAAAATATAAAGTGATCAGATAAAGTGACATCATTTAATCGGAGGTTATAAAATAATACAAATTGCCCAGAGGAAAGATATCGAATTCTGCTACGATGGTTTTAGTAGAGCAGTTAGAAAAATGTGAATATACACATATCAGACCTTCCTTCTATGAATGACCACTTACAGCTTGTCAGGCACCCAGAAAGGCCCGAGGGCATATTTATATTATCAAAGGACAAAATCACAATTGAGTTTAAGATCTTAATTGGCTTTATTTTTCACTGTAGAATTGTGTAACACTTCATCCTCTGAAACAGAGTAACTGTAGTGATGGGGTGAGCAGAAGAGGTTGGTTTTATAGGCAGAGGACTGAATAAAAGCAGAAACAAAGAGCAAAAAGCAGATTGATTGCTTCAAAGTTACTTTCTACAGCGGGGACAGGGAAACAGAACTGTAGCAAAATAGCAGGTCCATTAACACAAAGTAACTTTTTTGTAAGGATTAAAACAGACCTTCATTTTTATGAAATTATTACTTATGAGTAAACTAGAGTGTTTAGGAATCTTGGTTGTGATCACTCTTGCTCGGAAGGTCAGATAACAACTTAGTTTAGGTTTAGTGATTAAGGATGTGCATTGGTGATTCCCTTTTAATATTTAGTCTAGCCTGTTAGAACTCATTACAGGAAATCTATACAAAAGAAAGTAAAAAATGATACAGCATCCTCCTATAATTGCTATTTAGCAATACAAAGTTATGCGAAAATTTTAAGCAAAATTGAGCCTTACGGAATCCGATGCGTGTTGACTTCTAATTGCTGTAAGTTTGTTCTGGGAGAAATAAGCTTACAGTTCAGATGTAGCAACGTTAAAAGGGCTTGTGTGGCACGTCTGACATCACCTTCTGGAAAAGCCCGAAGGGCTGTGAACAGCTTCTGCTTCTGGTGCTGGGCCAGGAGGCGTGGGAGTGGGAGAAGGCGGGGAGACTGCGACCGCTCGTCGCTGGTGGGCCTAAAACATACATGTTTGTCTCAACAGCTTGACTTGGGAAAGCAGTTGAGCTGGGAACACAGCAGCAGCAATGGTTTAAAAGTAGATTTTGTGTTAGTAAGAGATGTAGTGATGAAGTAAATACATGCTAAGTAGACAGGTGCATAACAGCCAAAGGCACACGCTTCATGTGCAAGAGTCAAGGACCAAGGGGCACTCGGATGTGACGCTGCTGTCCCTTGCCCTTCTCACCCTACTCGATCTTCTCCCAGCTTTTGAGGATTTTAATGTCTTACTGTCCTTATACTGAACTATACTCGGGGGGAGGATTTGTGGGGAGAGCTATATTCATGGGAGTGGGATTCTAAGAGGCTAATTTGAGTAAAGATAAGCTTAGGAAAGTAAGAAAAATCTCCCTGAATGTAAAAGGAAAGCGTTATCTGGCTCAAGGATCATTAGAATTAGAGACAATTGTCTGTTCACCAACAGAGACCCGGAAGAGCCCTTCAATTTCTGAAAGTTTGAATATAGCACGGAAGTAAAGACCAGGAGTTTAATGAGAGACTTTGGATTCCAGTTACTTGAAAAGTAATTAAAATTGATTCTTTCATAAATATTTTATTGTGCTGAGACTTTTGTAATATTTGTGGGCTTCCTTTTAGCCATTTTTTGAAATAAGGCATGTCTGTATCAAAGTCCTATGCTTACTTCTCCAATAAATATTGATGCCCTCTTATGTCCTTTATTTCTTATTAATTCTGTTGAAGTGAAACTGTAAAGAATATGGTATCAACTGACAGTTAAGGGACTTGTATTTTACACTGCAGGCAAAAATTAAAAGATGATAACACATAGTTTAGCACTTGGAGAAAATACACAAATAGTCCTGGGAGAAAATATCTTTAGTTGCACTGTCCTGGCTGCCTTGATGTCCCTAATAGATTCAAAACGTTTACTTTTCATGGTCATTTTGACTCTGGGGAAGAGTCAGAAGTCACACGGTGCCAGATACAGTGAATAAGGTGGACGGGGACGCACCGGCACCCTTTTAGCAGCCTGCTTTGTTGTAGGAGACACACACACTGCAGACACACGCAGGAAAGAGGGCTTCCAGAACTGCTTCAGAAAGTAGAGAGAACAGCATAAGTGTCTGATAAGCGAGAGCGACTATTCTGAGGGGGATTAAAGGCAATATGTCTTTTATTGTAACACATTTTTAAAATTTAAATAATCACGGTGTTTTTCACTCACCTATTACATTTTGTTTCAATAGCATAAAAACGGATGCATTTCAGGGTTCTTTCTATGATATTTTTGAAAATATTACAAAATGTAACAGTTGGAATCAGGAGACCTATAACGTCACAGAGACCCTTCTCATGGCCTTCGCTGTGATCGCCATGGTCTCCAGTTCTCATCTTGCCTCTGAGATGTGACTTAATCTTTGAACTTTAATACTCTATGCATCTGTGCAGCGTGGCTTCAAAGGTTGGCAGGAAAGTACAGAGTCATCCCAGATTTGGGCAGATTCATACACAGATGAATCTCAGATGATGATGAAACCTGTCGAATCCAGAGACTTTTCTGTTCTGGATGCGGAGATATTCACCTTTTCGCCTGAATCTCAGAAGTGAGGTGCTGGGAGTGTTCCCCAGTTCAGGTAAGGCTCAATTATCTGCACCCTGAAACTAGCAGGAGCGAAGACTTCAGCCAGACACACGTGAGTGCCTGGTGCCGCCAGGTGTCACACGATTGCCTAAATAACACTCCAGTCAAAGTCAAACGGGAAATCCTGGATTGCAAATGTCGGTGCATCCGCCTGCTCTCTGTGTGCTGCACAAACATCACACTTCCTGTGACAGAGGTTTGCAGAGATAATCCGAATTCTTTCATAGCACTGAGGCCTCCCAATCAGCAACTATGTCTTGGGAGACTGTGACAAGCCCTGTCGCACACCATTTCACACACCTGTTTTAGTCTTCATAAATTTGCAATTACTTTTTCTCCTGATTAGCACATTCTTCTTTCCCCTCCAGTTGTTACTCAAGGCAGTTTGAATGCGAAGCAGCTTAGATGCCAGAACAGGTCAAATCTCTGGCTTTTAACTTCCCCACTGAGCCCGGCTTACTTTTAAAAGCCTGCCTGTGTCGTGCTGTCTCCCGGCCCTGAGCAGGAGACCAGGAGAGTCAACATCGATCACCAGAGAGAACTGGCTGAGTCACCCTAATTGAAAGTCAGGAAGGTGGTTATGGCCCCAAATCTGCCCCGATGGGGCCTGGAGTCTGGGGTGGGAAGACAAGTAGCATTCCATGAGGTATCTAAGAGCTAGATACTTAAACATTTGTTTGCCCTCAGGGCATCTCTACAATAAGAATTATTATCACCAGTTTCCAGGTGGCTCAGAAATGTCAAGTGACTTTCCCAGGCTTGCACGTCTACAAGTAGAAGAGCCGTAATCAGAGGACAGCTGTCCCTGCTGTTTCTTCTCTTTCCTAACCGACCAGGGTGGAATTAGCCGAGGCTCGGGAAAGAATAGCCCAGTGGTGGCGAACTATGGCATGCGTGTTGTTTTTCTTTTATGACAAAATTGTCCATGTATGAGTTGTTTTTTATAAAGTATTCGGGTTTAATTGCAGTGTTGGCACTTTGTGATAAATAAATGAGTTCTGGGTTGCAGGTATAGAACAACATGAGGAACATTTTGAAGAGTCAGGTTCCTCTGATAGCAGGAAGCTGACGGCACCTCACATCCCGGGCTTGGAGGCAGGAGCATGGAGAAAACGATGCATATGTCTGAGCAAATTACAGGTTGGGGGGCGGGCTGGGAGAGGAAGCAAACCAAGGCTGGGAAATTGGAGAGAATCAGCTGGTGTCCAAAGGGTCTTCGCAGAGAAGCCTCGACTTACACTTTTTGTACTAGCAACCCAGGCTCTTGTGGTTTATATGTAGATGTCCCCCCAAAGCTTCGTGAGCTCATAGGTGGGGCTTTGGGAAAGTGACTGGATGGTGGGTCTGATACTCAGTAAAGGATCAGTCCACTGCTGAGTTTATAGCTAAACGTGCTGTTGGAGAGTAAAGCCTTGTCAGAGGAGGTGGGTCCCTGGAGACGTGGCATTGAGGGGTCCGATTCTCTTCCTCCCCTTGCTCTCTCTCTGCTTCCTGTCCACCATGCCGTGAGCAGGGCTCCTCTCCCGTGCTGCTCTGCATTGGAGCCAGTTGACTCTGAAATGAAATCTCTACAATCTGTGAGCCAAAATAAACCTTTCCTTCTCAGATTTGTGGGTATCAGGTACTGTGCCTCAGTGATGAGACAGTAACTAACACACATCCCCTCCAAAGCTGCCACACAGTCGTCCAACCTCAATAATCATTACGAACCTTCTCTTGACCTGCATTTATAGCCACATAGCAAGAGGACATGTGCCCATTCCCTGAACTTCCCTTGAAATGGCCTTTATCTAGCGTCTGTAGCTCTACCTCTTCCTACCCGCCCTACTCCTTCCTCAAACCCAGAGCAAATGTTGCTTGTAACCTTTTCTGTGCTCCCAACCTGAAGGTGACATCTCCTCCCACTACACGACCCTAACAGGCTTATCAAGTCTATACCACGGGACACCTTTTCTTGGTAGATTCTCAGGCTCTTAAAAGTAGAAGCAAGAAAGATGACACAGAGGCAGCTGGGGTTTGAAAGCCTTTCCTTGCCCCTCTCCTAATCTTTTGCACTGAGATGATACTCAGATAATGTGTATAAAATAAGGGAATTGCCTCCCAGCGCTAGCTTTACTTTTCTTTTCTTTGCATTTGCTGCAAAGCCCCAATTGTCCATGAAGTGCTTACTGACTTTCGCTGACTATCGGCTCACAACGGGCCAGGTCGGCTGAAGTGTTGGTGGTTGTGCTAAGACGCTGGGGATCTGGAGCAGGGACATAACACGATCAGGCTTGTGTTTCAGAAAGAGGCTTCCTGATGCAGTGTTAAGGACTGAAAGGAGGTAGGTGAGCAGAGTAGGAGGAACAGAAGGATGTTGGCAGAAGGCCAGGCATGAGATAATAGCTGAAATCGATCTTTACAAGGGAGAGGGGAAGGATTCAAAGAACAATAGAACTGCAGGTTTTTCATAGTCCCTTACCTAAGTTTTATAGTCTGTAATCATTTATAGATAATATTTAGTAACTGACCATTTCCTCATTTCTGCATGAAGTTTATCTTTTTCTTTGTTGTAAGTTTGCCAAACATAATAGACAAAAAGCAGCTGGGGACACAGCCCAGTTGTTAGCTCTTCCCCAGCACACATAAGGCCCTGGGTTGAATCTCAGGACTATGAGTAGGGGGTAAAAATAGATTTAAAAGATCTTGTTACTGAAGGAAAGAGAACATAGAACATTTTCATATAAAAGACATAACAGGTAATTTATAGCATTAAGCTGAAATGGGTTCTAGAATGCGAGAGCCTCAGAACATTACCATGAACAAACCACATCTGTTTTGTTACTGTTTCCCACTGCAGATGTGGAGCCACAGGGCTGCAGCCAAAAATGAATTCAGACCCTGAAAGGTGATGGATAAATTACGTCCCTGACCCCAGTTATTCAAAGACTGGCTTTATCAGGATCAACCGAATGGTCTGTACATGAGTGAAATCTTTCACCAGAATGACCTCTGATGTTCTCCATGGCAACTTCAAGCCTGGCCACCATGAATAGATCACCACACCCTTCTTGCTGATTGGAACAGGAGAACAAACCTGTGTGGAATGATCCAGCCCACCTCTGGATGTCTGGGACACCCCACTCATAAGGCTCCCTGGTAGGTGACAGCACACTGGAAAGCTGAAGAAGTAGCTGTCCAAGGGGAGGATAAATGGCAGCTAAACAATGATGAGATTCTTCTAAGTGATTGACCTTCTGGATAATCCACAGCCAGCGTAGTCCTGTTAAGGATACAGGGAGTTAATAAATGTGCCCTTCTAGGCTTCATTTTCAAAATTTAATGAATTTAATCAATACTGCTAAATCTTATGTACCCCTGAAAACAATTTTTATTTATCCTATGAGATAAAGATAGAAATTTTTTATAAATATCCAAATGTTACAGTACAAATTACTGAAAATGTCTTATTTTCTGTAAGAATTCCCTGATATCTTTATCATAAATAATTTCATTTGTAAAGACTTACAAATCTATTTTGGACTCTCTATTATGATCAGTTATTCGATGGTTAGCATTATGAAAAGACCTTATCTTTTGATTACTGTAGATTTATTTTGAACAATGAACTGAGGGAGACTATGTCTTCCAACTAGTTTTTCAAGGTTAATTTAGTATTTGTGATAATTTTATATCCATATTAATTGTAGAATTATCTGAGTGCTGCAGCTAAAGTGCACTGCGAATATAACTTGGGATTGTACAATGACTATAGTCGAGTTTTTGAAATAAAAATATCTTCGCATATAGAGTCTGTACACAGCATGCCTTTTGATTACTTACAGCTTGAATTTTCTCAATGTATTGTGTATTTTGGACCATATAGCTTTATATAAGCTTCATCTCACCCTCAAGTATCTATCATACTATAAGGGCAGGTTACTATCAAATGGCTAGCATTGACCTAATGTTAATTGGGGCCTATAAGGTGAAAGGAGCCCAGGGAAGCAAAGAGACCACACCATCTGTCCCTGCTGCCCCTGAACGGGGCCGTGGTGGGGCCCCAGAGAGGCGCACTGAGAATCCAGAGCTGAGTCAGGGAGTGGAGACCATCAAGGAGGGAAGAGGGAGTTTCAAAGAAGAACACTCATTGGAACTCATCATAATTAGAGAGGAAGCCAGGATTTTCTAAGCATGGATGGGCCAGTACTTCTGACTTCTGTACTCTGGAGAACGCTCTCACACTCCCATCTCAGAAAACCTCCCCTGAAACCCTTATTTGAGGAGTGACTTTTAGCAGTAGGGACAGTCATAGTGGGCGAGATAGGTACAATGGGACGTAACCTCAGGATCCTCAGATCTCACATCCATCTCATGCGTGCTGTTGGGCTTAATCCCTTCAAGTAAAATGTCAGACCAGATAAGTATGTGCTATTTTAGATTTTTCTGTGTTTTTCTGTCCAGATTTCACACTTTTTTCTTGTCTTGTTTAGTGGAATTTCCACAGTTAAATGCAGCTTCGCTGTAATCCAATTAAACAGTATGTCTAACCCGGAGCCCTGAGGACACTATGGAAGATTCATTGCATACTCGCAGAACTACTGGTAGCTTTATTTCTTGCCACATTGGGGATTAATGAGGTATTTACAGAGAAAACATTGGAATTACTTACCAGACATGGCATTATATTTTTGAAGAAATATGATTAAGGTTTGGAAGGTCTTAAAATAAACTTTTGGAATCAACTCAATGTTTAAAGTAAGCTAGACCCATGTGAGGATGGCCCCCCTGCAGAGGGTCAAGTGCATCTATGAGTTTCACATTTGGGTGTGAACTGAAAAGAGATTCACTCTCCTGAACTTCCTGTGTGGGTGCCAGACTCGTCCCCACACACTAAAATTTTCTCTTTTCTCCCTCTCGTGTTTCCTACCTCCTAGTAACTAATAGAAGGTTGGGGGGAATTTTTGATCTTGTATATAGCAGAATTTCAAATTTTATTTATTGACTAAACAAACAAATGGATTAGTGAGTGTGAGCAAATAAGCCAGAAGGAGAAAAGTTGATTTTCTGACCTAATTTTAAACTTACACTCTCAGCTCCAAAGAGGGATGAGCAGCCTCATAGGAAAGCATTGGGATCAGAGGTGACATTTTTCCTCCCTTCATCTCTTTAGGATTCATAGTCACACTCCTCCTCACCCCCAAGCTCCAGGACACTTCATCTAGTGAAGCTATGACCCCAGGAACCTAAAAGGCCAGGCCAGTTGCTTGATTACTCGGTTACCTTTCCACAACTGGTTTCCCCATCCTTTGGATAAACAGGATGTTGCAAGTTTCTCTGGAAAAGCACCCACAGTGCATGAATAAATCTGACTGAGTTAATCTGCTTCTCTCTGCCCCCCCACGTCTCTCTCCCTGCACCGTTTTCTCCTAATGCTTCAATATAATGCATAGTCTTTCTTTTGACTTTTTCACTACAGCCTCATTATCTGTCACTGACTAAACCCCATCCCTTTGTCACATTTCAAAATCTATTTACATAAGATTCTGTTTTTAAAATGAGCTTATTTGGCCACTAGGGCACAGTAAACCTTTGCTGTTTACTTGACTGTTTATTGTCATTCAACTGATTTCATATTCCTATGAGATGCCCAACTCTCCGGGGAAGTCACCTAGAGGGACAGACGCTGCACAGCTAATGTCAAACATACACCAATTCCAGCTCAGCCGCTAGGTGCAGGGACCAGTCAGTAAATTCACATGGATTAAATGTCTACCTTGTGATAAATCACATACACACATGTGCACGCTCACACACACACACACACACACACACACACACACACACACACATGCCCCAGAGCTTGATTTTATGATCTCACTAACCCTATACTTTTGACACTATTACCTCATGTTATGCACAAAAGAATAGATTCAATCCTGAAAAGGCAGAATTAGATCTCAAAACTCTTCACTTTTATGTCTATATCTTTCTACCATGCTCCTTTTCAGGACAAAAATTTACCTAAAACACATTCATTGTCGGTATCTCATGCAGGAATTGTTTTTCATGCTAAAAAGAAACTCTCCGACCATTTAGCAATAACTTCCCATAGTAGCGATAGTTGTACAACATTTTAAATATAATTAATGCCACTAATTGTACATGTTAAAATGATTAAAATAGTAAATTTTGTTATTTTTATTTTACTACAATAAAAGAAACACATATACACAAATTCAAGTGGTCTCTCACTTAATTTTTTTTTTCACAACACTCTTTCCTTAAAGGTTATGTCCACAATTATGAAGACTAGGCTGAAATGCCTATGCTGTTTTCATTAAGTGAAAATATTGTGCAATGTTTTCTTTTTATTATCTCCATTGCAACTTTAGTAGGATAAATATAGATTTTTATAGCACAGACAGAGATGGTCTCATCACTTATCAAAAGCTACACCTCACAGGGGGACTGCAATGAGTTTTAAAACACTAAAGTTTCCCACTATTAGAACGCCATCCCTCAGAGAGAAATGCATGGTTTGCACAAAAAAACTTCTTGTATTTTATTTATTCTGCTGGATGAAGAATGAATCTTGGGGCCTTCACTTGAGTTCCTACTTGACAGGATACTGATGACTTTCGATCCCCTTTTCCAGCCCACACGTCTCTCCTGAGCACCAGATCATGTATCCAACTGCCTCTTGGACATCACCTTGACATCCCTCAGACACCAGAAACTTCACATGTCTAAAGCTGTGCTCGTTCTTTTGTGTGATCTCAGATCTGCTACTGCTTCTATATTTTTTATTTCATTGCAAGATATAACTATCACTCAGCTACCAGCACAAGAAATCTGGGCATCATTTGTAAATTTTCTTTTCTACTCATACCATAACAATCACTGTATTATTTAGGGTTTATCAGAGTATCCCTCCAAATTCCTATTTCAAAGGATTAGCTTACACACACCTACACATGCATGCACAATCAAGGCACTGCATTTTGATTGTGCACAGTGACACTTGCAGTTGTCTTTCTGTTCTGGTAAATTGGTCTCTGTAACCACAGAAGTGAACTTGGGTCTTAGCCAATAGAAATTGCAGGAAAAGAAATCTACGGAAGATATGAAGTAATGCATCATTGTGTGAGATCTTAAGTAGATATTCTAATGCTCTATTTTTTTTTGTTCTTGTGCTACTAACCAATATGTAAATATCCACAGTCAATTTTATATTGTTTCTGTTAGAGGAAGAGCTGCAAACCAAGTGGAGAAATTGTGCAGGAAAGCATCAGAATTCCAGATTTCAAGTTGCATTACAAAGCTACAGCGATAAAAACAGCATAAGGCTGGCACAAAAACAGATGTGTTGACCAATGGAACAGAATTGAAGATGGAAAAACAACCCCAGGCACCTTCAGCCATCTTATTTTTGACAAAAGCATACACTGGAGGAAAGATAGCCTTTTTAGCAAACATTGCCTGGAAAACTGGTTATTGACATGCAAAAGAATGATCCAGACCTGTATCTCTCACAATGCACTAAAATAAAATCAAAGATCTGGATATAAAAACAAAAGCACTGAGTCTAATGGGTGATAAAATTGGTAAAACTGTTCAACACATAAGCCTAGACTTTTTGAACTGAACCCCAATTGCATGAGAAATAACACCAAGAATCAATAAATGGGATTATATCAAATATAAAAGCTTCTGTACAGCAAAGGAAGCAACCAACAGAGTGAGGAGATAGCCTACAGAATGGTAAAAATTTTGCCAACTACTGCTTAGAAAAAGGACTAATATCTAGAATGTATAAAGAACTCAAAAAATTAGAATCCTCAAAAAATGGGATGAATAGACATTTCTAGGAAGAAGAAGTACGAATGGCCAATAAGCAAATGGAAAATCTTCAACATCTCTGGCTATTTTTGAAGTGCAAATTAAAACAACATTGGGTTCCATCTTCTTCCAGAAAAATGGCTATCACCAGGAACTCTGAAAACAACAAATGCTGGCAAGGCTGCAGTGTAAAAGAAATCCATCTGCATTGTTGGTGGGAATATAAAGTAGTATAGACACTCTGGAAATCAATATAGAGATTTCTAAAAACAACAACAAAAAATTTAAAATAGAAATTTCATAACACAGCTATACCTGTTGTGGATATCTTCTAAAAGGAATTAAAATCATCTTATTACAGTCATACATGCATGTCCATGTTTACAGCAGCACAACTCATAACAGTTAAACACCAAAAGAGATAAATGTGGTCTCAGTACATAGTGGAGTAATACTCATCCATAAAGAAGGATAAATTTGAGTCATTTGCAAGAAAACAGTTGTACCTTGAGACCATAAAGTTAAGTGAAATGCATCAAATAGAGAAAGTTAACTATCACACAGTTTCTGCTATATGAGAAATCCAAAATATAAAAAAAAATTAAGAGTCAAATAAAAGACAGAAGATAGGAAATAGGGGAGGGAAGAGATGAGGGGTAAAAATAATCAAAGTATGTTATATGCGTATACGAAAATGTCAAAAAGCAACACATTCTTCTGTGTAATTATTACGCACTAATACAATTTTAAAGAGGCTCCCACTGGTCCCTACTTCTCAAAGGTTCTACCACCTCTCGACACGATTGCCGTGGAGAACCAAATCCTTAGCACATAAGCCTTTGGGGGGGTATCCAAGATGCAAACATAGCAGTGACCATCTATTACAGTGCCACTATTTATGCAATATCAAGGAATAAAAATGCAAAACAACTGCTGATGTCATGCTTTCTTATATAGAAATATCAGGTTAGAAGTATTTAGATACAGAATTCTACTATGTAAATGTGCGAAGTCATACCTTTCCAAATGTGCAGTATGTTGCAGTTCACAGCTATGGAATGGCACAAAGGATGAGAGATTACTTGGAGTCAATGTCCAGTGTAAGCTCCAAGAGGGCCCAGAGGGACTGCAAGGCCCCTTCACCAAGACCCCCTCATCATGAGAGATTCTCAGGAAAAAACCAGTTTCCGCTGACTTTTTATTGATAGGTCCAGGAAGCAAGGATAAAGGACAAAAGAACACCTCTGCAGGTATTTACGTAGGGGACAGGGGAAGGACAGGGTGGCCTGCTACATGACTCACCTGAGGGCCAATTTAAGTAATAAATCATCACGTGGTGAGGATTAGGGCCAAAGCATACATTCCTTAAAGCAATGTGTTTCGATCCTCGTTGTACTTGTGGTCCCACAAGCTATCTACTAGTCTTTAACCACGCATCCTGGAAGGTTTTGGGCTTCTTGCTCCAAAATGTCCCTTATATCTGGACATCCGTCTCTGGCCAAGTATCTTTTGTGTCACCAATTGGTCACAGTACACTTTTTTTGAGGACATTTTAAGTGGCCACTAAGCTCAATACATCTTGTACCAACCATGCATGTAACACGCAAAGTGGAGATATGGAGATACCTTGCACAGAAAACACCAAGGTTGGCCACCTCGAGCCAGCACAACCTTCACCACAAGTAACTCCCAGCCTGCTCCTGGCTGATGCCGATTAGACTAGTTCATCAGCTTTCAGGAATATATGATTCCAGGAATTTGTAAAGAGGGCATTGCAGAATTTTTGAAATAGTGTGCATGAATGAGAACAAAATCTCTTTGCTCATGATCCCTTAATACCCTTATGTGTAGCTTTTCTCCAGTCAAATAATGTGCAGATATGCAGGACAAGAATTATGTTGAGGAAATTGATTCTAGCAGTTAGGAATTTGTTACCATGACAGAAAAATCATTACTCCCACGGGATTTGCTTTCTGTACTTGGTAACAGATCTCAAGCTGGGCATTAGAGAAAGTATGTAGGGATAGGTGGCTCTTGAGCACCTAGAGGACCAGCTGCCTTCCAACAACTTTGATAGCTAGCAAGAGCACAGGGATAGTGCACCGTCTGCACAGACTTTGTCATACACAGTTTCTATAGCACTTCATAGCGATCTCTTTACTGAAGAACCTTGTTAGCACACCGTATTGATGAGAAACTGAAACACAGAAAGGCTAAGTAATCCACCTGATATTCCATACCTAGTAATTCCTCAAATCCAGCAGTCTGACGGCAAAATTCAAGAGTATTTCCCACGGTGACTTTCTCTTTCTAGATAAGTTAACCTGAGCTGGTAGCCGTTTTCTTTATGTGCCAGGTGTTCATAAATTAGGCATTTGTGAGTCAGGAAGCAGCTATTCAACTTTGGCTTTATCTGAGAAGCAATCACAGCCCTCTACTGGCTTCACCTTGGGACCACTCAACACAGGTGCCCTTGCTATCTAAAGGCCTCGGGGAAGTTGCAGAGCACTGGTTCGCTATTCTGTTTACATTTAAGAAGTTTTTAGCTTACGGGCTTTTAAAATTATTTTTCAATTCCAACATTCAAATTTTATTGTTAAAATCTTACACGATGTAGAAGTCTGTAATATAAGCACGTTAGCAGGCATATCTCTTATTCTTTGCCACTCCATGTGTAAATTGCTGTTAAGACTTTGCTGTGTACCTTCTAAGACGATTTTTGCATTCATGTACTCATAAGTTTTAAAAGTGGTGTCAAACTACTCACGGTGTTGTGAAACCCTGCCTTTTTACTCAGTGATAAATCATCCGAACAGAAACTCAATTTGATCTACTTTAGCTAAACGGGGAAATTATTGTTTCATGTATTCCAAAGAAGGGCTGACTAATTCAACTCTAAGAGAAAGGTGGCCCTGACTCAAACAATCGAACATTCTTTTTTAGTCCCACACTCTCACGGATTGTCAGTTTGATTTCTCCCATCACAAAGCAGATTATCTCTACAGGACAGGAAATGTCGCTACCAAGTCTCAGGTAAGACGCTGGAGTGATCTTTTCCTGAATACCCAGAGCGAGGCTGAAACCAATACAGCTGGGGCTATATTTCAACTCTTTACTGTCTGTGTGTCAGAGACTGGCGTACGGTGGGTGGCACATCTGTGTTCAGGCTCCCGAACCTGGGATCTCTAGAGCAGCCAGAGGATGCGATCACTGCAGTATGCTGGCTGCCATTCGGCATCTTCGAATCTGCTAAGCTCAGAAATCTCTTTCTAGTGTTCGTGTGTCTGTCTTCTTGTGGCCTTAAATAAATCCTTACAAGACAGTTGACCATATTAATTGCCTGTGTTTGGTATTTCTTCATTTAATTAATTATCTTGTATGCTTACTCCTCACCTCTGAACTCCATCTGAAGTTTAACATCAATTATAAAAATTAAATAAATCACTAATTAATGTATTTAATGACTTAATTGTTTATGCATTTAATTAAGAATGAAATAAATGACATCAAGAGAGATGAGCTACAAGGTTTCCCTTTTCATTTCCCATTATTTCAAAATACACGCATTAATTTGTTGTTCATGATCCACGTTATCCAAGAGCACTGGCACAGAGAGATCGTTTTCCCCCAAGGAAATTATGCATCACTTTCTTTTTGAGATATACAATTATGAGGACATAGTGTTTCTTCTTAGAAGTCAAACATTACAGAGCTACTTACAAGGCCTTCAACAGTATTTTACCAATGAAGAAAATGAAACAGTTGGATAGATGTCCATAGTAATATTAGTCACTGACTTAGCAACTTAGAGATTTTTATCTTCAAGTAGCTTTTGTTCAGCCCCTTGTAGTCAAAGGGAAAAAACTGCTATGTTTTATTTTCCGTCACTTGTTTCCATTTATGTATTCATTTATTTTCATCAACACACGTTTTAAAATTCTTTACGAATCAGTTTCCCGTATGGGTGTGTAACTGTAGAAATGCATACAAAAGAGCCCTTTCCTCCAAGGAGGTCGCGAACTATATGCAGAGACCAAGATGAAAACAAGTTCATGGAACACGGTGCTGCTGCCGCAGAGACAGATGCACGGCTTGGTGGGCCCGAAGAAGAGTACATGTTCTTCTAGATTTGAGGGGAGACTTTGGCATGTCTTTTAAAAAACTATGTGCGATTATGAAATGTACTTCTTTAGAAACTTTTAGTGTCTGAGGAAAATGTAACTAATATGGGCCTTCAAGATCCGGCTATCTCATTTCAATTTTCTACACTTAAGCTACCGGGATCTTCATTTGGTGAGCTCGTAACTCACCCAGTTTGCCTTGAATGTTACAACTGCCTCAAAACCTTGTTCTGTGACTTACATTATTCACTTAATTTCTCTATTTACTTTTCCATATAGCTAATATTTACATAAGTGCCAGTTCTTCAGGGAGAACGTCAATCCACATAAATGTCAATTTGCTTTCTTTTAGTAGTATCTACTGTGTGATTAGACTACGCCTTTGTTAAAATCTGTCTTTATCACTAGGTCACAAGTTACTTGATGAGGAGAGATCTTCCTTTGGTAATATTCCAATGGCTGAGATAGAAGAGGGGCTCACTGCATAGTTAAATTTCTTAATGACTGTCTTAATTACTTTCCTTGTTGCTGAGACAAAATACCCAACACCCAAAGTCAAGGGAGGAAAGGTTTAGTTAGCTCACAGTTTATAGAGGTTTCAGTCCATAATCAGCTGGCTCCAAGGCAGGGTGGCCTGGCTGACCGGCAGAAGGCAGCAAGGTAAACAAGGGGCCTAAGCAGCTTCTTTTTGCCCTTTCTATCTCCTGCAGGCTGCCTTTATGCAGAATGCATTCAGTTCCTCTCCAAGAGTTGCCAAAGTCCTAGCAGTTTCAGCACTGCTGAAAAGTCCAATTCCAAAGTCTCCTCTGAGATCAAAGGCAGACTCTTAGCTGCAAGCCCCTGTACAAATGAAAAGAAAGTTAAACATTTCCAACATACAATGGCACAACACAGACCTCAAGAGGATTTGGGGGGACATCTAGGCACAAACCGTAGCAATGATCTTAAATAAATAAATTTGTTCACGAGTTAATTGAAGAACAAAAAGGCGGATAAAAATAGGTGGGACATTCTAAGGAGAATATATTCTGTCCAGTGTGTTCCAAAAAATCAAAAGCATCCCAAGTTCTAGAAACTAAATATAATTTAGTGTATCTTCAATATAAAGCAAAAGTAGGTCCAGTAGAGGACAAAGCTGAAGTAGGGTTTATCCTAAAGATTCATGTATGAGAAGCCAAAGAGTTTGTAATTTATTTTCTGAGCAGAGGTAATGACTAAGGATTTTAAAGAGATGTCGTGTGATATTTAGTTTAATAAAATAATACCATTATTAATGTGAAAGAAATTGGAGGAAAGAAATTAGAGGGTTGGTTCCACTGGGAAAGGGGGAGGTGGACTCTGAGGCACATGAGGATCTACGTAGATGAGGGAAATGAGGGAAGTCATTTAGCTATTAAAAATGGTACAGTTCTGTTTTCCAGCTGGGACAACTGACAGACTGTTCATTCTAAACACAGACTAGAAATTACCATGCTGAAGCCAAAAGTACAGGTCTTTCCTTCTCTGTGTGGAAAAATTCATCCTTACATCTTCCTGAGAAAAATGTGGCCTATGAGGCTTTGTGTTAAGATGTTTGTCTGGGACTGACTTCCAAGGCCAACACGAGGAGTTGTGCAGACTCGCTACTCAGGGAACAGAGAAGAAAATACCTCTAAAACAACCATCTAAAGCCTCTAGAAATAATGCTAGGGGCAAATGGCAAAAGAAGAAACTGAAATTCAAGAAAATGTATGAGAAGTCAGTCAGAAAAATGAAGTTCTGCAGAGGTTGAAAAGTGAACCGTGCCTCCTCCTCCCTCCAAGTTCGGTGAGACTGAGATTCCTCTCTAGAATGCTATAACCACGAGCACAGGACTCCCTTCCCCGAGCTTTTAATTAGGCTTCTTTTCCAAGGGGAGCAGGGTGGCAACACTTTGATCTGGCCCAGTTACTTGTCAGTGATGCTGAGTGCTCGGTGAGTGTGGCTGAGAAACGGAGCATCCCTCCTTGCACCCAGCCGCCGCCTGTGGGATGGTAGCTGTACCTGAGTGTGGGATGCTGAGACACTGGGACTCGGATCCCTCTTGATGCAGCAGCAAAGGGAGACCAACCAAGCACTCCCCAGGCTGCTTCCTCCTCAGCCTCTGTCCAGACACTCAGCTTCCATCAGAAAGAAGTCTGCCTTTGTCCTTACTCTGGCTCCAGAGACCTGGCACAGAGATTTCACAAACGACATGACATTGTACATAGAAGAGTCTGAAGAATCCACTGAAACACTATGAGAAGTGAAAATCAGGTTTATTGAGTTTGCAGGACATAGAAAAATGTATTTCTATGAACTTGCAGTGAAAAATCCGCAATAAAATTAAGAAAACAGTTCCACCTATAATAGCATCCAAAACAATGTGGTATATTAAATTAAATTTAATTAAAGAGGTATAAAACCTATACTCTTAACAATCAAAACATGGTTGAAATATATTAAAGAAGATTGAAATAAGTGGGAAAATAACCCCTATTCATGGATCAAGAGATTGAATATTATTAGATTGCACACTTCCCAAATGGATCTACAGATTCAATATAATCATTATAAGAATCCCAGCTAATTTATTTGTAGAAAATGGCAAATTAATATCAAAATTCATTTGAAAGTTCAGGGACCTAGAAGTGCCAAAAGACTACTTTAAAAAAGATACCAAGTAGGAGGACTTAAACAAATTTCATAATTTATTACAAAGCAAGAGCAATCAAAATTTGTGGTGCTGGCGGAAGAGTTAACCTGTAGGTTAACAAAATGAAGATGAGGTTCAAAAAGAACCAATACATCTATAGTCACTTGATTTTTATTTTTAGTCCCCTGATTGTGTCTTTTTTTTAGTCCCCTGATTTTTTCTTTTTTTAGTCCCCTGAGTTTTTACAAAGCTGCTGCTCGGTTGGAGTGAGGCAGGAGATTAGGGCAGGGGCAACTTGCTGGGCATGTGGGCATGATCTGACAATCACAGAGATCTGGGACACCTGTGCGGAAAAAGCTCCAAGCCCTGCACCTGGGACCAATCAGAAAGTTCTATCTTCAAGTCTAGTACAAAATCAAGCAGGTTTTTGATAGGACAGTCTAGATCTGATATCAGCCTGAAGAATGAGGGTGTACAGAAGACCTCTGCCACTAACCTCATGACCATTCTGCTCTCTCTCCCAGTGGCCTACTCTGACTCTGAAGAGAGTACTTCTATTCCTACCTTAATAAATGTAAAACC
>PVJO010026518.1:0-20966 GCA_004026905.1 Hystrix cristata
TTAAATTTTTCTTCAGTTTCTTGCTTTGTACCTATGTCCTCCAAGTTCCTTTCCTTTTTGTTTTGATTCAAATGGTGTCAGAAGACTTCATCAGCTTCATGATGACTCTGATTGTTTATTCAGATGTAAGAGTGGGATGCTAAAATGTAGAGCAGATGTTTGGTGTGCACAGATCCAGTTGCTTGACAGGAAAGCATCATACCAGAGTGATTTTGCAAGAACTCTCTTATATAATTGGAAGATTGCTATCTGCTAATTTATATAGATGTTGTTGCATTCGATTTATCCAGAAAGAAGTTTTTCAAACCCTTGATTTCAGAGTACAAACCACATTTCAGAGCCCTTGTTTATTCAGATGTAAGAGTGGGATGCTAAAATGTAGAGCAGATGTTTGGTGTGCACAGGATCCAGTTGCTTGACAGGAAAGCATCATACCAGAGTGATAAACAGAAGTGCAGGTGTTCACTTAGTTCTTTGGTCTTTAATATTGCATCTTTCCTTCAGTTATGTTTGGTTTATGTGAAACCTGCTCAAGTATTGGTTTAACCAGTCCAAGGAGCAAAGTTTTAGTCTGCTGGGAGGAGGAAAAGGAAAGTCACCTGGATGCTCAGAAAAGGGGAATTACTTTAAATGCTTCTAATGCTTCTAATGTAGACTTTCAGCCAGTCCTTCTTCTGAAAAATCCTTTCCATATCTATAATTTCAGAAGTACTTCTTGTAACCATTTCCAGAGACTTCCTTGTATTCTACATCATGATTCAGCCACTCTGAGCTTTCCCCACTATTAGTGTTCATGGAGTTATTGTTTAGTATATCAGTATAGGTGAGATTTTAGATTTTAAAATCCTTATGCATGCATGTGAGTAGAAATGTGTTTTCAGAAAATTTTGAAAATTAAAATGTGGTCAAATCAATCATTTTTTTCTTCAACCTCTTACTATTCTTTCAGTAAGAATTCTCATTCTCAAGAAGCAACCTGAAAAAAAATATATCTTCTTGAGATATGAGAAGCATAGGTAACCACTGTTCTTCTAGCTCAGAGATCCCAGAATAAAACCAAGGTGACCTTATGAGACCTTTTTACAAATGAAGAAAATCAATTTTTCAAGGCATTTTTTTTTGCATCCTAATGTATGATCTTATTGTATATGTGGCAGCCTTGAATAAGACATGTAGGGTGGTGGAGAAAGAGCATTAGACTTGAAGCACTCATCAGCAGAAGTAGAAGGAGGGCCAACTCTTTCTTCCCCTAGTAGAGGGACTTTCATGTGTTCCTTGGCAGTCAGTGAAGACCTTCAACCTCTATCCTAAATCTGACCACCATGTTCCTATTCATTTGCTCACAGCCAGCCAAGGGAGTTTTTGGTTTATGGAAAGCTAATATATGAATGATGCTACAGTTGTTACTGAAAAAAGGTAATCTTTGTAGCAAACCAAATATGAAGGCTCAAACCAGAATTCACGTCAACTTTGATATTTTGCCAGTAATGGTTATTAAACCACATTTTTGCTAAACCGATACCACAGTTTTGAATTTCAGAGTTATTGTAATGTTTTCTATTGATGAAACTTTTGTAAATTAGTGAAATTAACAAGTTTCACCAGTGCAAATTAAGTTTGTAATGAATACTGATTTCTCCTCTTTTAGTAACATCCATTCCTTTCACATGTATAAAGTTCTTACTTTGATAAAGCTTACAATGATATAGAAAATATGTATCACACATAACAACCAATAAATACCCTGAGAAAAAAGAATAGTCAGTATAAAGAGAAAGGTGGTCAAGATACTTTCAACTTAGTCACATAAATAATAAAAGTAGAATAAATCACAGAATAGTTAACTATAGGAATAGACAGTCACAAAAGAAATTTTTTTTTTTTTTTTGTGGTGCCGGGGATCAAACTCAGGCCTTGTGCTTGCGAGGCAAGCACTCTAATCACTGAGCTAAATCCCCAGCCCCTAAGAAAAAATATTTTAAAACAATAACATGTGAAAAAAAAAGTTTGGCTTCAGTAATCCCTTGCTTAGTTGATATTTCTTGAAGATCTGCAAGTGCCAAACTCTGAGTTGAACAAAGATGCAAGAGACAGTCGTTGCTCTCATGATGGTGTAGTATGTGAAGGGTGCCATTACACAGAACACGGAGAATCTACATAATATTTCAGGTGATGAAAAGAACCACTGAAAGATTTGAGAGGGAGGCAGCGTTTCTTTAGGTGGTGCCATCAGAGCAGGCCTGTTTAATGAGGTATGTGTCTGTTGTCAGTTCTTTGCCCTGCTTTGTTACTGCATCTCTCTCCAGCTCAAAACTGTGCACTGATTTAGGAACAGCTGGTTAAGTGTTTGTGATCCCATATAGGTATAGAAGCTCCTTTCACATTTCTGCCCAAAGAGTTAAGTATATATCTCTGTTTAATTACCACTAGAATCAGGAGACCCTGTGTCATCTTTGCACTGTGCTCTTTGGCCAGGACAGAGCTGTCTGGGAGGACACTATCACCAGCACAGGTTTCAGTACCGTAGAAAAGGAAAGGATTTCTGAGCCTCCTGTTTTAAAAGTTTTGAAAACATTTATTCATGAGTTACATAAAGTTTTGAATGCATGTAAACATGCTTTACCTATTATGATAACTAAAGACTATTCAATTCTGCATTACATGTTTATCTGTTGCTCAGAGGTATTGAATATACCATGTTTGGTACCTATTTTTCTTTACTGAGACATTATCAGATTTAGTTGATGAAGGTATTAGGATGTGTTGAATAAAAGACTGCTTCAAACTCTCTGCTCGTTTAAAAGAAGACAGTGAAAATGTCAGTGATTTAAGACCCGTCACTTTACTCTTAGCACTAAATACCACCTTTAAGGATGCATTATTTTATTTGTGAAGGGCATTTGCAGGTAGCTTTGCATTTTTCTTTTGTGAGCTTTATACCACATCCATATTGCTTGACCAGAGCAGCACAATTTGAGAGATTATCCGCATACATGCAGGGATTGGCTAAAACAAAATAAAAACAAATGAAATGTTGCTTCTTTATTATAATTCTAGTTACCCCAAGCTATATTTTCTCAAGGAAAACCCATTTTTTGTTTATATTCTTTTAAGATTTCTTTAAATAAGGTGAGCTAGGTTTGAACTGTTATTAAACAGTTGATGTGAACAGACATACTTTATATTAGTGATGGCAAATCTTTTAGAGACTGGGTGCCAAACTGCAACCCAAAATTCACTTATTTATCGCAAAGTGCCAACACTGAAATTATGCCTGAATACTGGGTTTTAGTTTAGAAAAAACAACTCATACAATAGCATCTTTTGTCTTGAAAGAAAAGCAATAACATCTGTGTGCCATAGCTTCGCCACTACTGCCTTATATAAACAGATATACCTGATGTAGCAGATAGGGATTCTCAAAACACAGAACTTTAAAAAATCAAGTAAATTTCCCTACTTTGTTGTAACAAGGTATACAGTGACAGAACTAAATCTCATTCCAAATGTATTAGTCTAGTGTGTGTATATGTGCAGTCATATATACTTGTGCAATAAAATTTTACAAAGGGGTCAGGGTCACAAATAGGGAGCACAAATCGAACTCCTATTCTACTCAGCAAACTCTGTGCCCAGGTGGAGAGTTGCAACCATACCAAAGAAAAGCACCCTAAACTAGCAGTGATTCTGCTGCATATATGTATGTGTGTACGTAGCCTGTAGAGATTCGTAGAAGACTGGCTGGAAACTTCAACCTAAGCACTTAAATAGCCTACATTTTTTTAAAGTGCCTGCTTCCTTAGCATAATGTGCAGTTTCTAGGGAGGAATCAAGTGACATATTTGATAGAATGTGAGTGTGTGTGCGCGCGCGTGTGTGTTTGTGTGTGTGTGTTACAAGTCTTGGGCAAGGGATAAAGAAAGGAGTAGGTACACCAGAAAGAACACTACAAAGTTTCTTTTCATATATTCCTTAGTTTTTTATTTAGGGTCAAGAGCAAATCAAATCTGACTCTATCCAAGATTGTGTAGTTGGCCAGTTTCTGTACATCTACCTTTCTGTTCCCTAACTGATGAAAAACAATCAATTGAAAAGACTAAAAGAAACCAAAGAGAAACTTTATCTTCACTTGGGCTTGGATTAAACTTGCTTTGCATGACTACTACTCTGTTTTCCTTATTTTAGTCCTCATTATCTTCAAATGGCAGCTGCAGTCGCCAGTGCACTCTTATTTCTGTTTTTGTTGTCAAGAGCAGGACTGAAGTAGGAAAATGAGGGCCCTGAAGAAGACAGGGGACCTATGTACCTCAAAGCGGAGACTGAGCTATCTTCCATGTAAGGTCACTGTCCATGGAGAAAATACCACATAAAGATGCCAGATGGATATTACTTACTGCAGAGTCCGTTGTCACAATGATGAGGGCAGTCCCCACATGGCTGTCCTTGTTTATATGGGGTCTTTATTGTTCTCACGTTGTTTCCCCTGGCAAAGGAACATTTGAAGAAAACGGATAAGAATAACATTATGCGATCGTGCCATATGAATAGGACAGACAAGAGATTGTGCCATGTGAATAGGATATAAGAGTCACATGAGCTCAGATAAGGAAGAAAAAGATTTCAGCAGGTTGAACCCATAAAACATTTCAAGGAAAATTATGCAGGGTTTAAATACACACAGAAGATAGGAGTTGATGTTAGAGTATTTCTTTCTTTTTGAGGGAAGGTTTTGTTATGTAGCCTAGGCTGGCCTCAACCTTAGACCCCTTTTGCCTCACTCTGCTGAATGCTTGGATTGCAAGCACCACTATGCCCTGCTACACAGTAGACAAAGGGCGTGGAATCAGAGGACAAGATTGTAGTAGGAATCCTATATTTTCATTTCTTTGTTAGAAGAATTTTTTTTCTACTGAGGGTCAATTAATATGCCATGAAGTGTACTGGACAAACAATAGCCTATTATATTTAATACTCACAAAAATCCCTACAAGAAATTCAATTCTCTTGCTTTTTTACAGATAATTGAGAAGGCTATCTGAGTGATTTATTGGTGAACTGAATACCACATGGTTAGTAAGTAAAAAAGCTAATGCTGTCCTTGAATCTGTGGTCTACAGAGCCGTGCTCTACCCACCATACTGTCTGATTCCCATGGCTCTATCACTCTTTAGAACACACTGCTTTTCCTCTTCTGTCTTTATGAAGGCTCCCTATTCTTTCTAAGGCCTGTGTGAAGTTGCCCTGTAACGTCAGAAGGACTAAAGAGGTTGGATCCTAGCCCAAGTGCAGATTACTTGGCCCACTATGGGACCAAATTATACTTACATGTTATACTTACATGTTATACATGTTATACTTACGCAGGGCAGTATTGGCAAACATAGAAATATTTGTATTTCTTGTGAGGACAATGAGCTAATGCACAGCCAAGCTGGTGGGAAGTGGCCCAAACAAGCTGCAAGTATAAAATTTAAAATAAAATCATATAAACTAAGTGTATAGTTTGTTTGTATGGCTTTTATAAATGTGGCTTTTTGTTTCTTATTTGCTTATTAAAAGCTATCAGTGACAACAATTTAAAAAGCTAAAAAATATTGACTTTGTATTTATAACTTTTCCATCTAAACAGTGAAAATTTCTTTTAAAAATTATTTCCAGTTATAGGTCTTCAGTTAAAGGATACTTTACACATTTATGTTACATTCATTGAAATAGTGAATCATCCCTAAAATTCATAAAGATGTAAGCAATGGAGTATTAGACAAAAAGGAAAGGCACTTAGAGGCAATTCAATTTTTGAAGGGAAAAACAAGAAGAAATTCTATTAACCTTGTCTTTTTGTGCAGATAATCTCAGTTTTCCCAATATAACTTTTAATTTTAGATAAAAATGCAAAAAATTTATTCAGTAATATAAAAATAACTTGCATGTATATCATACTATTTATTTGCATTTTATCCTGTGACTGACCCAGAGAAAGTATTCTCTAGGCTTTCTTTTGTTTAAAGATGATTTAATGTTGGTAAGTTATAATTATGGTTAATCTATCACTTTATTCCCAGAGTCCTTATTTAAAGAATCTATTGTGGTAAATCCAGAGTCACAATGACCAGATGGGTACATGTGGGATACACAATAATGAAATATACGTGTATCTGTGAATAAGTAAAATACGCTTCATCATGCAAGGTAGTTTTTCTACACACAACTCATATCTCATAGCTCAGATACATGCTTGGCATCTCCAGGAAAAACTGAGGAGGAAAAGTAAACGGTGGTGATGGGAGACAAAAAAATTAAGCTTTTGTCATTTTATTTTTACCTGAGTATAATGGCCAGTTTTAGCATTTGCTCGAAGATTTCCTAATCCATATTTAAAATCTTTAGCTTCATCATATAAAGATTGGATTACATCTGACCATGTTCTGGGATCACTGGACAAGAAGTAATTCTCCCCACACCCAGCAACTAAAATTAAGAAAGGCAATGAAACAATAGTTAAACCAGTACTTGTGAAGAATTCTTATTGAAAACTACTAAAATATTTTAACTTTTATGATCAGTATTACTTTCCAGCATTGTACGGTTATCTCAAGCTGGTAGATCTAGTGGAGAATCTAACTTCAATTTTGAAAACGTTACCTTGTTAATTGGAATCATTTGCTCCCCACCTCAGCTGATGAATGACTTGTTTAAAATGTAACTAATGATTCATTTTCAAGCTCTTTATGTAGTTAACAAAGTCATAGTCTTCATTTTAGTATTACTGATAAACATTAATGTTCAGTCAGTTGAATATTAATATCTTTATACCTTCACAGTGTACAATTGAGGGGATATTTAAAATGTTATGTACAAATACGACTTTTGAACTTTGACTCCTAACCTGCAGAAATAAGAGGCATGTGTGTAGCAGACAGCAAACAAATCAGATGGAAGATGATATATTTATATGGGAATGTCTAGTGGGAAAATATAATAAAGTCCAAGTCATGGATGCAAAAATGACCATGGCATGTCTCTGGCAATGAGTAGGCTGACCAGATCTTAATAAAAATGGTAAGGCAGGTAGAAGTGGAGTGAACAGGTAAAATGGAACATACTAAGAACCTTGGAAAGTAGGAAGATTAATTAATTCACAATCATGAATTAATTAACTAATGTAACTAATGATTCATTTTCAAGCTCTTTATGTAGCTTAACAAAGTCATAGTCATCATTTTAGTATTACTGGTAAACATTAATGTTCAGTCAGTTGAATATTAATATCTTTATACCTTCACAGTGTACATGTACAAATGAATCATTAGTTACTCTATTTAGTATTTGTATCTTAATGCTATGGAAAATTATCCTAAGAGGTGTAAGATAATTATTTTTCACCAGGAACTCAAGGTCTGAATGGTTTGGCTATAATATGTTAAATAGGAGTTTTTTAGATTTTCAAGATTAAAACTTGGCACCTGTCTACTATGCTTGATTAGTATCTAAATGAATTTAAGTTCAGAAAAATATTTAAATTTTTTGTTGTTGCACTGCTTATTCATACTCAGTCTAAATTTTTGTTTGGAGTGGTAGGAGTAATGAGCTTTTAGGACAAGGGTTTTAAAAGAGAAAACACAGGGATGGAAGTAAGATATATGAGTGTGAGCAGAAGTGATAAAGTAAAACCAACAAGCAAAAACAAGACTATCTTTCCCAAATTTACTGTCTCAATTATTTTTAGTTAATTTAGCTTTTAAAACATTATTCACTGATAAGTTCAACTTACAACTAATTTTTCGTTGATCGTTAGGACTGTGAGAAAAGATGCACTTCTTTGCCCAAATTTCAGCATTCTTTGCAACTTCTGCATTCCATGTCTTGTAATACATGACAAACATGAAAATGAAAGTGTGACGCTCTCACAAGTAAAAGGGAAATAAATGAATATGTTTAAAATATACACCTATTTGATGAATCATTTTCTAACATTTTTTGTTTGCCTATTATTCTATCAAAAATCACATTTCTTTCTTTCCTCAATGATTTAGCTACCACAAAGATCTTTCCATGGAGAAGGGTAGGTTGTCGTAGGGTACAATATTTTGGGAAAAAGTACTCATCCAGGTTCCCCATAGCAAAATAAATATTTAACCGTACGTATATTCTGTATTCTGTTAGCTGGATTCTTACAGTCTGTACAAACTTTTTCTAGTACCAGGGATTAAATCAAGGGCCTTCACACTGAGCAACATCCCCAGTCCTTTTTTTATTTTTTATTTTTATATAGAGTCTCACTGAGTCACTAACTTGCACAAGCTGGATTTAAACTTGTGATCCTCATGCCTCAGCATCCCAGATACAAACATAATTAGAGCTGAAATCTCAGCATGTTGCTTGTTTGCCTTAAATTCCTACTATATTTGTAACAGCCTTCATAGATTAATATACTGTAAAATGCTACATTAAACAGTAAGTTTGTATGACATACTAAATGTAATATAACATTTTGAAGGACAAAATATACAGAAAAAAATGCTGTGCACATGGCACAGCACCTTACCCCAGAAATGAAGCTAACATAAGCCTTGAAAAAGTCCTTCCTATAGCCTAGATGAAGCACCAACTCTCACAGAGCCTCACAATTGGATGAATAGGTTCTATTTTTCACTGTTATACAAAACCCTACTAAGAGAAAATTATTTAGCCTGTAATTGAAGGATATGTTTATTACCTTTGAAATATCTTTGATTTGTTACAACAAATCTAATTAAATTTTTCAAAGGGTAACACTAAACACTTGGAAGAGAAAGGAACTAATTTTCGGTAGGTATCTTATCTGTTCCTGGCATTTAATTAATTAATTAATTAATTATTATCTCCATTAATTTTCACAAAGATAAGGTAACGTTTGAATTATTCCCGCTAATAGAAAGAAAGCTGAGGTTTTTCCAGATTAAATAACTATCCTGGAATCAGCCATCTGATCCTCCTAGGACATTCTTCATTAAGTCTAAAGATCTTCTATTCTTTTGTGTTTAGTTTACAGGCCCCAATCACGCTAATCAACATCTTTGTTGTGTGTTCCTCTGATTAATGTGCTATCCAAATAGGTACACATTCTATAACCTATGAGCTGACCATAGCAAAAAAGAGTAGGTTTGTCATTTTACAGACTTTTCATCATATTTAATTACAGAGTTTAAGGTTTTGTTCACAGCTTGGTGGCTAATTATTCAAATTATGTAATCTGCAGTGTTACTTACATATCACCTGTCTACCATTATTTATACCTCCATCCTATACTGATACATAGTTGAACACACTCTTTCCCATGTATATATATATATATATATATATATAAGAGAGAGAGTATTCAAATATATTTAACTGCCATCCTGTATACCAAGATGTCAACTTCCTAGTGAAATGAACTCCCTGTTTAATGCCCCTTGCTAAATGGCTAAATATCAACTGACAGGGATTCGTTGACAAGGCATGACTTACCATTTTAAGCATGTTTCTAGCACTAGGTTTTACCATCCTCCTAAGTTCATTGTGTTTATTAACAATCTCCATTTGAGTTGGTGGACGAAGGGTCAATAAAGAGATATATGAGGCATTTATCTTTAAAAAGGAGCAAAAAGTTAACAAAGATGTTACAGCACTGGAAATCAAAGTAGCAAAACCATAACTTATTTATTTCAATATGAAAATTAGTAAAAATATTTTGTTTTGTGTTCTCGAACTTTAGCACAAATTAGAGACATCTACAGGACTTGTTAACATCCAAATTACTGGACTCCATCCCCAAAGTTTCTAATTCAGGCAGCTTGGGTGGGGCCACATAATTTGCATTTCTCCTAAATTTTTAGGGACCATGCTTTGAGAATGATTGGTCTAGTGCACTGAATTTTTTTAGAGGAACCTGAACCTGTCTTTTTGAATATCACTAATATTTTTTAGCCTTTGGCAATAGATTAATTGGATCTATGACTTGCCTACACAGAATCCTGTCTCATGACAATGCAAGAATTTAAAATCCTCATCAGCGACTCAATTATTAAAAATCCCAATAGAACAAGAAACAGTTCGTGGAATTTGGCAATAACAAAAGGTGGCCTATATGATATACAGCAAGAAATAGTGACTCAAAATGCAAAGAATAACAGTCTTTTATTAGTATAATAACACTTAAAAGGTTGTATCAGATAGTATTCAGATTTTTAAAAATGAATGCTTTTTTGGGGGGGTGTGCTTGCCAGAAATTCAGTATCTTGTGAAGATCTTGTGTACATATGTATGCTTAAATAAATCTTAACAGTTACTCTTTCCTGTCTTAATAGAAGTATAATCAGACAGCAGGATAATTTTGAAAAATGGAAAATTTATCCATGTAAAAAGTTAAGGAAATCCCTAGCTGAATGAACCTCAGGAAGCATCCTATATAAAGTTGCGCTGATTCCTCACTGTTTGCTGTCTCAGTCAACACATTTATTAGCCACCCTTTTCTGCTCTGTATTGTGCCCTGGAGCTAATTCTTCCAGTTTACACCACATGGGCTTCCTTTCTAGGTTTATGAGCCACTGCAAGAACAGAGGGTGGAGAAGAAAGAGGTGGGGCACTTCTTGCTGACTGACTTCCTACATCTTCCTCCTTTTCTGGGAGTAGCTGCCTCCTTTATTGACCTACTTTCTTGGCTCTAAACTCTATATCATGTCTTCCTTCAATTACTGAGGGCTAGGAGTGGAGAGACTTCCTGCTGTTGATAGTCTTGGTATACATTCCTTTAACCCAATTTTTCGTCTATATAAATATCCTTTTGTTAAATCTGCTCCATTCCAAACACCTGTGTTAAAATCTTTTCCCTGTCTAAACTCTGAATGAAAAATTCCACCTTATTTTATCCACCAAAAAACAGAGATTGAGAAAGTTTGACTGAGTTATATTAGAATCTTTGTGTTGTTGTGACTATAACCACAAACCAATTACTTAAATTCAGGAGTAAAAAGTAATAAGCAGATACCATATCCCTTGTGCTTATGGGCTCTATTTTAATAATGAGTGTAACATATGGAGGCTCCCAATATATCTTTAGAAAAAGGCTGACTACATTAAGCATTTTGCTGTCAGTGCATTCACATGTCTTTTTTATTCCCTTGTTAATAATCACTTTTGATTCAAAGGTCAAAATTAAATGATGTGCTTAGAAATATCTAAAGGCATTCTGAAAATAGACTTCCAGAAATATGTAACAGATGAGTATATGAAATCTGTCATTAATTCTGGGCAAGTTTGTTTCAATAACTTAGTATCTAATTTCTTTGTTCATTGCTACTTTTGCTCATACATCATCGTACATCTACCTTCTTATATGTGCTAGTTCTGCCTTTTAAAATTATACCATTACTATGCACAAAGAAACAAAAATAGTCATTTATGGTTTAAAGTACTATATAGATAATAATAGTAAAGAATGTCAAACATTCCTTTCATGATATAGGTCACACCATGAGGAAATGAAGCCAAAGTTAAGCAGGTGAAATTCTCCACGTGTGCATGGGTTTCCTGGAAGACAGCAGTACAAGTGCTAAATAGCAGGTCCATTATCAACTGTGGTGATACTCAGAACTTTCGTCGATATCACAATTTCTTTCTCTGTATCTTAAAAATGCTGTGAAATAATTTTAATATCTACATCTGTGGAACTACTATTATGTAATATAATTCAGTCCTAAACACAACGTATTGTTTTAGGGATTATTATTCACACTGGAAAAAATGAAGAAATCAGGGTTCAGAGATATTCTAGATCTGATAGGCAGCATTCATACAATTAGTCAATGTTGATAAACAATGTAAACAATGTTAGTTAACAGTGTATATCAATATTGACTAATGCTGTATGCCCATTTTATATATGAGGGTCCTTGAAATCAGACATGTAAAATATCTTCTATGGAAAGTTAGAAAATGCCAAGACTTCCACCAAGTTCCAACCCCTGCCACCCCACCTAGATTCTGCTATGTGATCTAGATACAGGTTTCAAACACTTGAGCTCAAATAATCCTCTTGCCTCAGCCTTCTGGTTAGCTGGAACATTAAGTGTACACCACTACACCTGACTCAATCAAATCTCTTGATATTAAATGAATCCTAAAGTCATTGCTGATCAGCACACTGACACCTGGAATATAGCTACTACCTAGGAAACAGCATAAATAAACTTCATTTAAAAATCTTCATCTCATAGGTTGAGATCAGTCTATTTAAGTGGTTGGCAAAAACACTAAAAATGTTCTTCACATACTGAACTCTAGGATAACTTTATTTTACACTTCTTTTGAAAAAGTATGGAAGTTGCTTTATCTTTTGATTTCTTCAAACACGTTTTTAGTTTGTAAAAAGTTTTAATTTTTCAGACGTCAAGCACTGTATTCCTTTAAGTAAACACCAATTATAATAATCACTCTGGTTTTGGGTATAAATAGTTACCTTCCTATTCCTGTACATAACCTCACTTCCACATTCTACTTATTCTTGTAATCAACCTGCCAAGGCAGTGCCTCCAAGGAGGGTAGGAGGAAGTAGAAACATACCAGCTATATCTTGCCTTACTTGATTGAGTTTCCTCTTTTACAAAAAGAGAGTTAGGTTTGATTTGTCTTAAAACTTGGATCTTCCTCTAATTGCTTACTTTCCTGTTGCTTCTCAACCTACTGTACCCTGCCCTTCGGTCTGCAGCACCCCACAAAATTGACATTTGCCAAGACTGTCAGAGCCATAGCACAGATAAGTAGAGTGAATACTGTTCATTTCTTATCTTACTTGTCCCAGTAGCATTGGGGAATATTGCATACACCCATCTTGAGTCAGTTTCTTCCTTGGCTTTTGTATGTCCATTTCTTCATCCATTTCTGACAACTACTCCATCTCCTTCCTTCCCAGCCTCTATTCTTCTGGATCACTCTTAACTCTTGGCATTCTTCTGTAGTATTCTTTTCTAAGCATCTTTTCCTTCTCACTTTATATATTTTCTACTTTTGTGGTTTTGTGACACTTATATGCTCTATCTCCAGAACTCGCTGCCCAGCACAGATCCTATCACACCTCACCTGAAATCTATCTGGTACCAATTCCTTGGACCTACCCAGTGCCTCTGTGTGATCAGATACTCCATATTCTAGCAAACGGCATCACCAGCTACACAGTGATACAAACCAGTTACTGGCATTCTCTCCTGATGTCTATGCTTAATCCGTCCCAAAGTCTAGCAGCTTCTACTTTGAAATTAGATCTTCATTCCTGTAACTGAGTACTGCTCACAATCATATTGTTTCACTTAGGTTATTGAACAAGTTCATAACTAATCTCTCTGCCTCTATTCTTGCCTCCTAAAATGCAAATTTGATTGTATCAATCGCTGATTTGAACACTGATTTCATCAAACATTGATCACATTCAAACTTTCATGCTCACTGTTTTATTGCTATACTTCAATCCTTATGTAACATTTTCCTCAAATATTTTCTCTACACTGATCTAAATCCTATTAATTGTACCATCGTAAAGACTAGGTGAGATTATTCATATGTAGAACTGCTTATTTGCTTTCACATGACACATATCATTCTTCTAAAATTGCCTGTTGGCTTATAAATCCTCTACTAATATGAAGTGTTATGCTGTTACTGTATTAATTTTTAGATTTCTCTACCCTTGGTACCTAGCACAATACTCGGTGTACTAGACAGTACGAAGTACTTGTTGAATTGAACTATATTAAAATATTTTGAGTTAAACTTTGCAAGCCAAAATTATAGGTCTATTTTTGATCTATTGCTGTTGAGAACTTTGGAATACTGGATACATACTTCTGCAGGTCTAGAAATTTGATCATTAGACATATATTTCATCTTTAACCTGAATAGCTTACTCATGATAAAATGAATTCTTAGAAAGTAAGTGGAGTGTTGATTCATGTTCATTGTTCATCCTGTATTTTATATGGGGTGTTTATATTGCTGGCGCATTGTCTTGTTGTTTGCCCTATAGTGTTAATAAATCTGTCCAGAGTTATTTCTGCTTGATAAGCCTGATTTGCCCAATTATTTCGTCATTAAAGATACATATTGATGAGAACAAGATGAGGTAAACATTGTATTTCATGATCTGTCTGTGTAATACCCATCATAAGTAAAATTTAATCAGCCCCAATAATGGGGCTTAAAATCTATTTTATAAGTAAAATCCATACCATGCCAGCAGCATGCTGCAGCAGTACCATGAAGCATACACCTGCCAATATCATTGTCTCTGAGAAGAAATGAAACATTTATAAGATTTGTGAATGCGTACAGCTTACTTTATGAAATAACTACATTATACATTACATTTTAAGTGGAGGTTATTATTTAGTGTTTTGTGAAGTTGGAAATTACTGGATAGTCTCCAGAATGTCTGGAGAACAGATATTCTTAGTCAAATGGAAAGTTTGTATTAACAAATATCAGCTTCATCCTTTACCTTTTAAGGCAAGCTTTATTCCTATTACTCATTCCTAGCATGGAATCTGGAAATATAGCATTAATGTTTTTAGAAGGACAAGAATTTGAGTTCTAAACAATAGATAAGAGTAAAACTTTGATCCATGATTCCATATTACTGAGAAGCATCTCTAATTGTAAGGACGTTAATGTGAAAGCTTTCAAAAATCTTTCAAAAATGTTAGGATACCACTGAAAAAATAGAGTACAGGTTTACAAGCATACACACTTGTGATAACCTCTAAAGATGAACACACCAAGAGATGTCTTTGAAGAAAGTGATGGGTTTATAGTTCCATTATGCTTCTACTTTAGATTCATATAACTTTATATTATTACAGAATCATTGTGAAGTGTTACTTTTTTTTTAACAATTCTCTCTTATTTTAAAAGTTACTTCTTGAGATACATTTTTCCCATTAAGCTTCATTCTAATCCTTCTTCTTGACCACTAATTGCTGAAGCTAGCCATCATAGTCTCACTAAGAACTTCAATCTGAAAAGTTGGATAACTTGTCTCCTTCAGTCAAATCAAGTCATGACATGGCTTTGATTTCCTCAATACCCTAGCAGCTTTGTTTTGAACGCACTCATTTATTTATAATCCTATTAAAAAGTCTTATGTCAAATATGAACGAAATATTCCATGCATGATCCATTTTTTGATTTATTGGTGTATTAGACCAAGACAATAGGAGAAAGATATTTGAAATAAATTTTAATACTATATTTTTAATCTACTAGTAATACATTTTAGAATAAAATTAAAAGCCATAAAGTTTTCCTTTTTAAAATGGATAGCTCTTATTTTAAATAATGTAGCAAATATTTTACCTGAGATAAGGCGATGGGAAGGATAAGATGTTCCTGTGTCCAAGATAAGATGAACATATTTTGACCTTCAGCACAGCAGTATATATATATGGAACATAAGTTGCTTACATTTCCTGTTGGGTTACCCTGAATTATGCAAAGCAGTAATAATGTGCTGTGGTGAAAACCCCCCCTGAAAGATTATACCACCTACTTCAAGACCAAGTAGCCATTATTTAATTCTAAAGAGGAACTTGGTTAATGATGACAGTTCTTTTATAATTAGGTTTAATAACGTTAATGAGTCAGGGAAGGCTTACCTTACAATAGAGAGTGTAGTGCTATTTAAATAGGTGGAGATTTGAGTAATTTTTTTCCTGCAAATTTCCTAGCATCACTTACTAATTAGTTTTTGGTAAATTGCCTTTATGTTGTATAAGACTTGTATAATACATATTACAAAATATCGTATTGTAATCTATTAATAAAATTAATAATATCTGGTGTGAGATTTAATGAACATGGGAAATGATTTTTACCTTATTTTGTATTATTTACTTTTCAAATTAGTATGTAGTGATTTTATTTTGACATACTCATAATGCATATAATATACTTTGATCATTTCCCTCCACCATTTTCTTTTTACTCTTTTCTCTCCCATCCCTTAATCGCTTTCCTTTTCTTTATAGTTTAACTTCTACTTTCCTGTCATTTTTTAAAGTTCTATTTTATTTTTCTAGATTCCTTGTACGAGAGAAAACATGCACTGTTTGACTTTTTTTTTTTTTTTTTTTTTTGGTGCTGGGGATCGCTGTTTGACTTTTTGAGTCCGTCTTATTTTACTCAACATGGTGGTCTCCATTTCCATCCATTTTTCTGAAAATAATACAATTTTGTTGTTTTTTGTGACTGAATAATATTAACATATATATTTCACATTTTCTTTAACCATTTATCTGTTGATAGACACCTAGACTGTTTACATAGTTTAGCTTCAATAAACATGAGTATACAGGTAATTTTATGGCATATTGACTTTCATTCCTTTGGTTCTATGCTGAGGAGTTTTATGCTGAATTATGCATAGCAGTAATAATGTGCTGTGGTGAAAACCCCCAAAAGATTACACCACCTACTTCAAGACCAAGTAGCCATTATTTAATTCTAAAGAGGAACTTGGTTAGTGATGACAGTTCTTTTATAATTAGGTTTAATAACGTTAATGACTCAAGGATACCTTGGTTTGTGAACTTATTTTGTTCCAAGATTCTGGTAGCAAACCAAATCAAATTTTCCCATAAGGATCATTGTATATAAGGGTAATCAGTTCTGAACCATAGGTATTTTTTAAACTGCAAAAATATGAAACAAAGTGCAGTACAGTGCAGCATGAAGACAGAACACTAACCTTGCTTGAGGTGACTTCTGGTGTAGACAGGAAGGTGGGCAGGGGGGAGGTTATTGTTTGGAAGTAGAGTCCCTTTATTATTTGGAGGCAGAGATCTCCTTCAGGGGTTTCCTCTCTTCTTTATGTCTTAGTTTCAAGGTCAATTTTGATGAAAAGTCATGTAATGTCGCTTGTTTTTTCCTGTACCACATAACCCCCCGGAAATGAGACCACATTATTGTTCATCAGATTTAACACTCTGTTCATTGCAGTTATGTTGGAGTGGTGCTTCTCAAAGAAATCCTGGCACTCATTCCATTTTTCCATACTGAATTTATCACATCACTGCTATCTTCCTCCTTCTGTTCCTCTTCTTCAGTGGAAATCTCCTCAACAAGCACTTTCTGCTTCTCACTCTGGAGTTCTGCAAGTTCTTCCAGTGTCAGCTCCTCCTTATGGTCCTCAAGAAGTTCCTCTGTGTCTGCATCAATGTCCAGACCGACACTCTTGCCCATGGACACACTTGCCTCCACTACCTGTGCATCAGACTCTTCAAACTCACATTCAGTGATACATCCTGGCCACAGTTTCCTCCACACTGAGGTTAAGGTCCTGCACATGATGTCTTCCCAGGGTTTGTCAATGAGATCTATGCAGTGGAGGATATTGAGAAGTTTTTTCCAGAACTCTTTCAGAATCAAGGACATCTCTTCAGTGACATTAAAACTCCTGGTGAAGAGCACCTTTGTGTACAGCCTCGAATATACTACCATAGGATTTATCCATCCCCACCACCATGGAAAATCCCTTCTACAATAATGGGAAATACAGTAGTGGGACTAGTATTAATAATCGGGTTAGTCACTTATTCAGGTCATAGGAGTCATAATCAGTAATTTCTGAACTAGTATCATTCCACATATGTATAATAAATTTTATACAAAAGTACATGCAAAGGAAAAATCTTCAAAGGAAATATACCAAATGATTAATAGTGGTCTCCTTGGTGAGGAGAAAGGGAAAATTATATATTTTTTCATTTTAAAATTAACTTATGAATCTTAGAAGAATATGAGCTAGAAATAAGCAGATTAACCATAAAGTAACAAAATCAAGTTGCCCTCAGGTTTTTCTTTGCAATATTATACAAGACAAAAGACAAAATATAATGTACACAGCATTGTCAGAAATAAAATCTTGTAGTCTACTATTTTTTAATTAGTGCATATTTGTTATACAGCGTAGGGGGCTCCACGTGGCATATTTATGCACCCATATAACATACTTTGATCCATATTTTTATCTCCTGAAATGTCCTTAGTTTTAGTATTAAGATAACAATAATATCAAGGAATGAATTAAGAAGTATGTCTCTTTCAGCTTCTGAAAGAGATTGTGTAAAAATGGTATTGATTCTTTTTTTAAAGTTTGGTAGAATTCTGTGGTGAAACTTTGGCCTGGAGAATTTCTCTATGGAGGCTTTAGAATTAAGAATTGATTTCTCAATAGTAAAATGATTTTGGTGACTCCTTTCTCTTGTTTGCATTGTGAGCTCATGCTAGTTCATCATCTTAGCTGCTCAGACCTACTTTGTGTACTTTCAGTAACCTTAGCCCTTTCTTTAGATTTTTAGTTTACATTTTCTCATCTGTAAATGGGCCAACTTTACCCTGTTCTTACCATACGTATACAAAAATGTATGTACTGACTTAAAAATTATTGTTTTCTCTAAAATATTTATTCCTGTTTATTTCATGGAAGGCTATACTTGCATATTGTACTAGATTATGACATCTGAAAGGAGGACATTTAGATATCAAAAAGAAAAAGGCAAATAAGAACAGAATTTATTTCTTCATTTTTAAAATCTAATTTTACATGCAACTATTTTGGAAATTTTGCTCTGTGTAACCATTTATCTGGGCTTAGTTATTTGGAGTTAATTATGAATACTATAAAAATACTGCACAAGAATCACATCCATGTATTTTCTGGTCCATCCACATATTTTATTTATTCAAAAAGCTGATTGCTTTTGTTTAAAAGAAAGGTCATAAGACAAATGAAGATGCCAATCTTTGAATTTCTTCTTCACACCGGTCAAATACCATGTGGTAGGAATGACAATGATGTTACAGTTCATTTTTTTTTTTTATCATGGTGCTTTAGGAGACATGTAATTCTTCATGTGATCCATACTTCTAGTGACCTTAGTCCTTGAGTGTACAGCCTTCAAAACGCTCAGCTTGATTCAAATCATTAAATTTAAAGAACCATATTTATATCAGGGTCCATAGTTGTCATTATAGTTAATACTTTTGTAATTTGCTGTACAAAGCAGATTTTTCTAAATATCTGGGGAAATAAGAAGTATTGCTATTTGACATCAAATATGCAAATAACATGTCAAGTCTTCCCCTTGTATGTCTCAACCAAATGATGTGGGCCTTTTCCCTTAGTCCTGCACAATGTACATTGGGTGTTTTAGTGAATTTTGTTTTCACATCTGCAAGTAGCCTTGCACTTTTCCACAAGCAATTGATGTTTGCAGCCAGCTGTCTTCTTCAGGGACTCACAGTTACTAAGGAGATCTTCAAACTCACAACTATTGGCTGAAACAAAAGCAGACTGTTACCTTATTGTCATTTTCCACAGTATCTGTAAAACAAACTGTGCACTTCAATTATAGGGAAAGGAGGTGGGAGTGAGCAAATGAGTTAGTGTCACTTACACTATGACAGGCTCTTTATGTCTTGTGAGACATAGGTGTCTTAGTTTCATCTCAATTGACTAATCCGTCACTTTTTAAAATTTAAATTCAGTGATATATTTCTAAAACTAAGTGACCTACAGTCTCCCTCAGCAGACAGAGTAAAATGAATGTAAACACATCTCTACATGTTCAGAGTCCAATATGAAAACTACTAGCCATACATAACTTTAAGTTTATATTAAACTAAATTAAACATTTTTTCTTTTTAATCTTACTGATCCCATTTCAAGCATTCAGAGGTTACATGTGACTAGTAGCTAAATTTATAAGACATATTTAGAACATTTCTACTCTCTTATATTATTGGACAGCATGGCTTTATACTCCATTGCTTGCTTTCTGGAGTAAATTATCTTTATGGGTGGACACAGATGTAAAACAAGGATAGCACTCTATTTTTCTCCTGATGTTTCTGCTTGGATGTTTCCCCAAGAACCCTAAACTCAACACATTTCAAATTGAACTCATCCTACTACCCAAGAGGCTGTCAATTCCTAATACAGGGTTCTTGTACCCTCCCCCATGACCTCAGGAAGCAGCGCTCCAGATACTCAGCTTGGAGCTGGAGCCAACCTGCACTTCTCTTCTGACAAGCACTCAAACAGCACAGGTAACAGACACTGATTATTCTTGCTTTTCATTTTTTTTTGCCAGTATTACAACCATTGTTTTTAAACCCATGTTTTCCAACAGATTTGTAACTGGCTTCCTTTTGGTTATTTCTGCATACTATAATGAGAAGCCATTTATAAAACATGATTCTGACCCTTGTCACTCTTTTGTTAATTCTTTCTATTGAGTGCATATTGTTAATAACATAAATTCTAAACTCCTTTACAAATAGCATTAGCAGAGGTCTAAGCTTTCCAGTTTGTTCTTTCTTAGTTGATTAATAGCTGTAATATCTTCAATATTCTAAATTATATAATTAGACAATTCGGTCATAAAAATGCTAAGATGAATGCATTTGAAAGGTAAAAACTGAAGTGAGTCAGTGCTGCCATTCATAGTAATTCTAATAAAATTATCCTAATTACAAGAAATAGTTATTTTTACCTCTATTCATGACAAAAATGAGATGTATGACATTTTATTTTCTCCTTGGGCAACAATATGTTCTCTGAGCCAATACTGTACACAGATTGGATTTTGTCATTAAAAATGTGCACAATAATACTATTCAATTATAGAGCAGGTGGTCATTTATTAAAATAAACACTATGATCCTAACTATATTATGGAAGTTCAGAACTCATGGCATGATGAACTCATTGGCATAAAATAAACATTTGGTCTGCAGTCCAGACTGAGCTATAATATGGTCTTAATACCCTTAGATTTGTATATCTTGATTTTTTACAGTACTACCTGTGTCATAATGGTATTAATGTTGATGAAATGAGCTATTTATCAGAAGAATGTATAGGAAATGTTAGTGGGCTCTGCATAGTTAACAGTCAT
>PVJO010026519.1:0-25165 GCA_004026905.1 Hystrix cristata
CAGGTTTATTCATAATTTTCCATATTTTCCCTTTTCTTTCCTTTGTTGCCTTTCTGCTTTTCCCCTTCTTTCTTTCTAGTACTCCTCTCCTTTGTATATTATCTTCCTTTTATATAATATCTATTACACCTCTTTGTCCTTATTTACAGTTATGGTTTCTCATATCAGAGAAACAATTTGATGTGTACTCATGAGTGTCTGATTTATTTCACTTAAAAGTAGGTTCTCAAGGAACATCCATTTACATACCAATGACTCCAGTTTATCCTTTTTATGACACTGTAGTACTCCATTGTATAGAAAAAACACATTTTCTTTAGCCATTCATTGGTTGTTGGGCATTTAGGTTGTTTCCAAGACTTAGCTATTACAAATTGCGTTTCTATGAACATGGTTGTGCATACATCCCTGTGGTGTGATGATTTTAATTCTTCTGGGAAGATCCCCAGTAGGGGAATAGCTGGGTCAAATGGAACCTCCAGTTGTAGTTTTTTGAGAAATCTCCATATTTATTTCCACAGTGGCTGGACCAGTCTACATTCCCAGCAACAATGGAGGAGAGTTCCTTTTCCCCCACAGCCCCTCCAGCATTTGTTATTGGTCGATTTTTCCATATACGTGATTCTTTCTGGAGTGAGGTGGAATAAACAATATATGTAACACACCACATCAACAAAGTCAAAGACAAAAATCACATGATCATCTCAATAGATGAAGAAAAAGCATTTGACAAAATCTAACACCCATTCATGATAAGAAAAAAAAAACACTACAGAAATTAGGAATAGACGGTGTATATCTAAATCTGATAAAAGCCATATATGACAAACCAACGGCCAACATTACACTAAATGGCCAGAAACTAGAAGCTTTCACACTAAAATCTGGAACAAGACAAGGGCGCTCACTGTCACCACTGTTATTCAACATAGTTCCAGAAACATTAGCCAGAGCAATTAGACAAGAGAAAGAAATAAAAGGAATAAAAATAGGAAAGGAAGAAGTTTATACTTACTTTTAATATCCATTTACACACAGTATTATTTCAGTTGGATAGCTAGCACTGATATCTATTGATACAGTCATGTATGACTGTCTTTAAATAATGGATAATAACCTTGAGATATTTCTAGGTAAATGGATGCATCTTGAGACCACACTCTTAAGTGAAATAAATTGGACACACATGTTTAAATACCGCATAGTTTCTCTGGTGTGAGAAACTGAAGTGTAAGTAAAGACTAAAATGTATTATATTGGGAAAGAGAAGAAAGTGTCCAAATGGGAAAGGGAACAAGGGAGGGGGAAAGGAACAGAGGGACAAGAGAAATAAGAAATGGAAGGAAAAAATGGAAACAAAGCTTTTGTTAATAGGGAGGGAGGAGGGGGTGAGGGGAGGGGAATGCGGAAAAAAAGAAGCAGCAAAGTATATTATGTACGGGTACAAATCCCCAATGATGAATGTTATCAATATGTATATTGAAAATGTACCATTAAAATAAAGTTTAAAAAAAAAATAATGGATAAATTCTGCTGACAAATTTCCTAAAAAAAAAAAAAAATAAAGGTGTTGTATTTATAGAATAAATTTTATCTAGCTATCATAGTGTATTATTCTTTTAATTTGCAACTCTATTCGGTTAATATTTGTTTTAGTTTCTTATTTATGTTTAAAATTTTAGTTTGTTTTTACACTTCCTTTTTCAACTTTTCATATCACATTTGTCAGTAAAAAGTAGAAACTTTGTTTGGTTCATAAAATGAATTATAGATCTTTTTATCTTCTTCAGTCAATAGATTAAATTTAAAAATCGCATCAGTATTTTTAGGAAAAAATATAGTGGAAAAGTTTCTTAACATTAGCCTTGGCGATGTGTTTTGGCTATAACAAAAAAGCACAGGCAATAAAAATAAATAAGTAAATGAGATTGCATCAAGTTATAAAGCCACTGCACTGCAAAGAAAATAAAATGAAGAGGTGATTTAATTCTTTCTGAACCAATCTGGAGAATACAACAGAGAATCCATGGCTTACCATTCCTGAAACATCACAATGGATGACTACGTTGCCTTCACCCTAGAACTTCGAAGGAAAATATGTATGAAGCAGTGCCATTGGTCACACACACGGTGTTTCTTTGCAAGGGAGGACTGAAAAGAGTGGAAAGATAGATAGTCTTTCTTGCCAGGATTGGTGGGGAGGAGGCATTCAGATAGTAAAGAAGACCAAGCTAATGAATAAATAAAATGACTTTAAATGTCCTCTATTGCCAGCCTTGTTCCTTCTGCAGAATTTACAGACACTCTCCTGAAAAGAATCTGAAAATTATGACATTGAAGAGGAGTTAAAAGCAGGCAAAGTGTTAACTCTATGATGTTCATTCATTTATCTCAGCTGCTGAGAATGCACTTGAGATGCTGCGCTTGGTCAGGGAGCTGCGTGACCCTGTCACTGTTTCTATGCAGTTGTCCTCCACCTAGTCAAATTCATGTAAGTCTTTTGGAGAGAATATTATTTTTCTTTCAGAAACTGCCATGTTTACTGACGTGGAACAGTGGAAGTATTTGCGTGTTCACTCCTCTTTTGGCTATAACATTGGAGAACTGCAGCTCATCCCCGGATATCTGTGTCACTTTGAAGTTACAAGTAAGTGAGTTTGTTTCTTCCTAGCCTCTCCTACACTGCAGAGCCCCTGCTAGGCAGACGGTGGCTAATTTCTGTCCATACAGTGCAAAAGACAAGTGATAAAAAATAAAGGGTTGCCAGGGTCCATGGTAGGTACTGATTGCAGTCACAAATCTCCTGCAGTTTCCATCCCCTTCCTAACAACTAAAGATAAATCAGTTTTAAAATCCAAATTAAAAGAAAAAAAGAACCAAAAAACGGAAAAGCAAACTGCAGAATAAAATATATTTGCAAACCATCTGGTGAACGAATAATATCAGAAATACATAAGAAACTCCTACAATTTAAGTTCAAGCTAGGACTCAGCACTTTGGGCATCAAGCAGGGTTGCCTCCTGAGAACATTAAGTCATTTTTATCATAGCAAATTCTGACTAAAAAGCTCAAAATTCTGCACTAGGAGAGCAGCATGCTGTAAGAACAGAAAACTACAAAGCTCTTACGGTTTAGATTTTAAATGTCTCCCAAAAGTCTCATGTGTTCAGAGTGGGGCTTTTGGAAGGTGCTTGGATCATGAAGGAACTATACTAATCAGGGGATTAATCTGTTCATGAGTTTATAGCTGAATGTGCTGTTAACAAGTGGCAATTTGTTGGAAGAGGTAGCTTGCAGGGTCATGACATGGAAGAGTGTATTCTTGTCCTTGGTTCTTTCGTTTTCCTTCTGCTTCCTGGTTACCATGGGTTGAACAGCTTTCCTCCACCATGTGCTTCCAGCATGCAATTTCTGTCATAGAACTAGCTGATCAAGGATTAAGCCTTTGAGCACAAGAGCCTAAATAAACCTCTATTCCTTTAAGTTGTTGGTGTCAGGTATTTTGTCTCGGTGATGGAAATCTAGCCAATACAAACGCTCTTTCTAAATTATCAAGCATACACAGAACAAACTGTGTGGAAGTTTCAGATTAGGTATCTGTTTAAAGCAATGGATATTTTAGTTACCAGAAATTAAAGCTTTCTATTGGTCCCATGGAAGGATCAGAAGAAAGCATAAACGATATAAAAGTTTACCGGAGACACCCAGGGAAAGAAGAAGGGCAAACATTTACTGGTTATATAAATAATCTCAAAGCCTATCATCAACAACTACTGCTACAGAGTCCAGCATTTAACTGCATTAGTCTGTTGCTAAATTTATGCCCCAGAGCATTGTTAAAAACCAAACAAAGGATATATTGGCAAGTTGAGGCTTACATCTCAAGATTGATTTTTAAAACATTAATCTTTGCATTAAGGAAGCCCAGTGCATTCCAAATAGAGTAAACACAAATATTCACACACAGCCATATAATAGCAAAACTGTTGAAATCCCAGCATATAGAGATAATTTTGAAAGCAAGAAGACAAACATAACTCTTCACGTATAAGAAGATTAACGGTAAATACTCATCATAAATAATTCAGTGGAATGGTATATTTAATGAGTGTTGAAAATACATAACAATATCTCTCATCCAAGAATCTTTTATCATAACAAGCTCTTATGAAAATAAAGACAAAGAAACGACATTTCCATAAAACAACTGAAAAAATTGCTGCTAGTAGACCTACATAACAGAAAATACTAAAAGAAATTCTTCAGAGTGCAAGTAAGTGAACCCAAGCAAGTATGTGAATCTCCTTAAAATCACAGAGTATTTTTAAAGGTATTTATGTGGGTAAACATAAAATAGAATAAAATAAAATTGCATATATCTTCTTTTCTTAGAGGACTTAAAATGATATTTTGCAATAACAGCACAAAGCAAGCAAGTGGAAGCAAAACTGTGCATGAGCAGTTTAATGGGACCAGATAGCAACTCAGATCTATAGAAACAAATGAGGAAATCCAGAAATTGCAAAATGAAGTTTAAAATAGAAAGATGGAAGTGGTGGACTGGGCCAGCAGTTGTTGTGCTCTGCAGAGTTGTTGAGGGGTTTTGCTCTGGTGGGAGGCCTTCTACACAGCAGGCAACAGCTGAAGAGTGGTCACAGTGCAGCCACCCAACAATTACTGAAGTGAGTGTGGGGTTGGCTGCCATTCCAGGAAAGGGCTGAATGTTTGAATCTGGGACTCAGAACAGTTTGGGGATGCCTTCACTTCAGGGTTTCTAGTATTGTCTTCTCACACTAACTGGGTAAGAGATGACCACAGGAGACAGATACAGAGAGGCAGTAGGCTGGAAAGAGACTCCCTGAGGGATTTGAGCTCGGGCTGGAATGGACACAGGCTCCACTCCCTGTGGCCAAAGCCAGGCCTGGCCAGAGTTGCTCTGGGTTGGAAATGTCCTCATTGAGTTTTTGAACCCTTGGTTAACTATCTGCATCTGGCACAGATCTGGGGTCTGATTGCCTTTCTTATCTACTGGCTTCAGCGGGGACACATCTTGGTTTAGACCTTGCCACAGCCTGGATAAACCAAGGGGCTTCTGGAATAGAGCGCCACCTCTAAAAACCACAGGATTTAAGGCTAGGTGGAGAAAACGGAGAATTGCTAATCGGCAAAATTGTGAAATCTGGAAGGATACTACTCATTTAAAAATACAGAACTATTTTTGGAGTTTTTTTATTCTTCCTTTCTGTTTTCTGTTTCACTCATTATTTGGGGTTTGGGATTCTTTTTCTTTTTAAAAATCTTTTTCTTGCTTCTTTTTTTCCCCTCTTTTTCCTTCATTTTTCTTTCCCCTCTTTTTTATTCAGTATATAGTTTATTTTATTCTCCCTTTTTCTTTTATGTTTTATTTCTCATGTATTTTCGTTATGTTTACTTACTTTTATAAATATCTTTCTACTGCCTAATAGGATCATTTGTCTTAATTGTCCTCCTACTCTCCTGTAGTTTAAGGTTTTGGTTTTTTCTTCTTGAGTGATCCCATTCCCAAACCCCTATCATTGATAATGTGACTCACAAGCTTTATTAATCTTTATATAGTTTGTTAATTCTGTATAATTACTCTAGAATTTTTTCTACCATTAGTGGAGATATAGTTGTTAGATTTAGTACATATTAGCTTTATGTCTTAGTGTTTGTACTATAATTATGGGTTTCTTTTCTATGCTTAAGAGTGACACATTAACGGTTTTTATGGTATATATATCCATTTTTTGGCTAATACTACCATAGCTGATTTCCTTGCTAGTGTCAGGGTTATATAATTGTTCCTATTAAAACGTTTCTCTCTATGTCAAAATCCGGGTTACCATTGTGATAGTACCAGTACTGTGGTCAACTCCCAGAAAACATAGTGTTTGTCCAAATGTACTGCATTCTCCTTTCCCAAATTAATAGAAGTGGTCAGATCTTGGCACAGAGCCAATACCTATCAGCAATGTCTCTCAATATGAACAGTCTCAACAATCCAGTCAAAGACACAGACTGTCAGAATGGATCAAGAAACGAACCACAGTGGTATGCTTTATACAAGAAACAAATTTAACCCTAAAAGAAACTCATAGACTAATAATCAAAGGATGGAAAACAGTAGTCCACACTGCAAGAACCAGAAAAAAGGAGCAATGACTATCCTAATTTCAGATGAAGTGTATATCAAGCCAAAACTGATCAGAGTAGACAACTTCATTCTGGTTGAGAGAACAATTCAACAGGAAGACATAGCAATTATAAAAACATATTCACCAAACACCAACATACATAACATCATAAAACAAACACTAATCAATATGAAAATCACATAAACATCAACACAATTTTAGTGGGGGGACTGCAATTCTCCACTGACACAAATAGATCAATTAGACAAAAAAATCAGCAAAGAAACATCAGAGTTAAACCAAATCTTTGAAGAAAGGGGCTTAAAAATAGCTACAAAGTGTTTCAACCACCACAACACAATACACATTCTTAGCAGCACAAGAGACTTTCTTCAAAATAGACTACATTCCAGCTATTAATTGAAGCAACCTGTATACCCATCAATGGATAGCTAGATAAATAAAATGTGGTATCTATACATAATGAAATACTATTCAGCTATAAAGAATAACAAACTAGAGTCATTTGTAGGAAAATGGATGGACCTGGAAAATATAATGTTGAGTGAAATAAACCAGTCTCTCAAGCTGGAATACCGCATGGTATTCCTCATTTAGTAAGGTAAAATGCAAACAAAAGAAAAGAGTAAACAATGGATACAAAAAGACAAAGTGTTAGATATAAACTAATAGACAAATGTTTCAAGGGAACAAGAAGAGGGCAAAGGGGGAGGGGAATGGGAATCCAGAGGAATAATGATATCTTAAAAATAAGAACCTAATAACTCAAACTTAAATCAATGACACATACACTGGGTACTATAGTAACTTTATATAGTTGTAACTTACTGCTGTATGTAGGTGGTTGTTTACATTGTTCACTGTCATAAGGAAAAGGTACAATTTATTGTGGTCTGTAAGCTTGTGTAATAGCCTGTAAGTCTGTAAGTTTGGATAAATTTTAATAAAAATCTATTTAAAAGTATGCCTAATTCAATGAAAAAGAATATAAAAACATCTCATGCATGTTATCGGGTAACAGGGTAATGAAAGTAGAAATCAACAACAAAAGAAATCACAGAAATTATGCTAAAACATGGAAATTAAACAGTACTCCATTGAGTAATCAATGGGTCAGAAAGAAAATCAGGGACAAATTAGACAGTTCTTAGAATCAAGCAATAATACCAGTAAAACGTATCAGAGTCTTTGGGACACATTGAAAGCAGTTCTAAGAGGAAAGTTTATAGCAGTTAATAACACAGCAGAATAATAGGGCATGATTAAGTAACCAATCAAACGGTTTCCCTCAATGTCCTAGAAAACAACAACAATCCATACCCATAGCTAGTATAAGGAAGGAAATTAAATAGATCAGATCAGAAATTAATGACACTGAGACTAAAAATAAAAAAAGTGAATCAGTTAATCAAAGCACTTGTTCTTTGAAGAATGAAAAGAATTGACAAAGTCTTAGCAAATCTTACAAAAAAGGAAAGAAAATATCCAAGTCGATGCAATTAGAAATGAAAAATGCAACGTCACAACAAATTCTACTGAAATCCAGAAGACCTTTGGTAACTACATTGAGAATCTGTGTTCTAATAAATTGGATAATTCAGAAATAGATTCCTAGATTCATATGAACTACCAAAGCTGAACCAAGAAGATATAAAAATTCTGAATAGTCCATTATCAGGCAATGAAACTGAAGAAATACCAAAAAAACAAAAACAAAAAAACAAAAAACAAAAACAAAAAAAAAAAACAAAGAACAGCCTACTTACCTATATTTTCAGTGTCTAATTTTATAAGAACATTAGAATATCTAACACTGATACTGCTTAAACTCTTTAATAAAATCAAAAGGGAAGGAACATTCCCCAAATCATACTTGAAAGCTAGCATTACGCTGATTCCAAAACCAGAAAAGGACCCAACCAAAAAAGAGAACTAGATGACAACCTCTTTAATGAAAAGACATACAAATATTTGAATAAGCTTGTGGCAAAGAGAATGCAACAAATCATCAAAAACAATATACATCACAATAGAGCAGGATTCATTTGAGGGATGCAAGGGTCGTCCAACATAAATAAATAAATAAATGTAATACACCACATAAAAAGGAGCAGAGACAAAAATCACATGATCATTTCGATAGTTGCAGCAAAAGCCTTGACAAAATTCAGCATCCATTTATGATAAAAAAAAACCCTGAAAATAATAGGTAGAAAAGCACATTACCTTAATCATACAAGCCCTTTATGAAAAGCAAATGGCCATCATCGTATTAAGTGTGAAAAAACTGAAAGTTTTCCCTTAAATATTAAGAAGAAAAGAAGGATGTCTGCTATTGTGATTACTATTCAGTGTATTTCTCAAAACGTTACCTAGAGCAATCAATCAATCAAGAGAAAGTAATAAAAGGGATATGTATAGAAAAGAAAAGTAAAATTATCATTATTTGCAAATGACATGATTCTCTATATAGAAGAGCCAAAAAGATTCCACCAAAAGACTAGAATTTAGAGCCAAATTCTGTAGTACAGCAGGATGCAAAATCAACACACTAAAATCTGTACCATTCCTGTACATCAATAGCAGATCCACTAAGAAATAAATTATGGATGTTATATTTTTCATAGCAGCATCAAGAAAAATTAAATACTTAAGAATTAACCCAAGCAAAGAAGTGAAAGACCTCGGTAAGGAAAACTGCAGTACTCTGAAAAAGGAGATCAAGAGGACATCTGAAACTGGAAAGACAGCCCCTGTTCCTGGATAGGCAGAATCAATGTAGTCAAAATGCCCATGCTTCCAAACCAATGTACAGACTTAACGCAATCCTTATCAAGATACTAATAGCATTCCTCACAGATCTACAGAAAACAATCCTAAAATTCGTACAGAACCAGAAGGGACCTAGAATAGCAAAAGCAATCTTGAGAAACAAGAGCAAGGCAAGGGGCATCAAACTCCCAGACTTTAAAATATATTACAAAACTACAGTGATACAAAACAGTATGGTATTGGCAAAAAAAAGACACATGGCTTAATGGAACAGAATAGAGAATGGAGCAACAGCTCCAGGCACATTCACCTTCTTTAACTTTGCCAAAGAGGGCCAAAGAGGGTTGTCTTTCCTTGGAGGAAAGACAACCTCTTTAACATATGGTACTGGGGAAACTGGCTACCGTCATGCAGAAGATTAAACTTATAACCATATCTCTCACACAGTACTCACCTAAATTCACAATGGATTAATTATCTAAATATTCAAATGGAATCACTTAATCTGCAGGAAGAAAAAATAGGTAAAACTCCTGAAGACATAGGTGTAGGCAAGGAATTTCATAACAGAACCCCAACTGCACAAGAAATAATTCCAAGAATAGTAAACGCAAATTGACAAATTTATCAAATTAAAAAGCTTCTGCACAACAAAGGAAACAACCAACAGAGTGAAAAAGTAATCTGAAGAATAGGAAAAAAATTTGCCAGGTATGACTCAGAAAAATGACTAATATGTAGAATATATATAAGCCCCCCGAATTTGACTGCCTGAATTAAAAATCCCATAAAAAATAGATGACTAAAATGAATAGACACTTCCCAGAGGAAGAAGTACAAATAGCTAATTAATAAATGAAAATAAATGTTCGACATCACTGGAAATTTGAGAAATGCAAATTAAAACAAGACTGAGATTCTATTGCACCCCAGAAAGAATGGCTAATTAAGAAGTCAAATAGTAACAAATGCTGGTTACGCTGTGTGGGCAAAAGGAACATTTCTTTTTTTTTTTTTTTTAGTTGGAGTGCAATCGAGTACAACTACTGTGTAAATCAGTATGGAGTTTCCTCAGAAAACTAAAGTGGGAAATTTCATTTCACTCAGCTATTCCTCTTCTAGGTGTCTTCCTGAAAGTGTTAAAGACATCATATTACAGTGATCATGCATAGCATGTTTATAGCAATGCAATTCACATTAACTAAATCTTGGAAGCAGCCTATATATCCATCAAGAGAATGGATAAAGAGAAACTGATATTTATATACAAGGGAATGCTATTCTGTCATAATGAAGGGTAACTTTGAGTAGTTTTTAGGGAAATGCATGCACCTTGAGATGATAGTGTTAAATGAAATAAATCAGATACACAAGCTTAAATGTTCCTGGCTTCTCTTGTATGAGAAACTCAAAATATAAATAAAGTGCAAAATAAAAGAAAGACAATATGAAATGGAGAGATAGATCTTTAGCATATGGGAAGGGAACCAAGAGTTGGAGTTAGGGGGGAGGAAGAAAAAGGAAATGAGATTTAAAAAATGAATTGTGATGAATTTGTACATGCACTAAGTCCCAGTGAAGAATGTCATCACTATGTACTGCAAACATGCCAAAATATATATATATATATATTTGCATATATAGAGGAGAGGCAGGAAATCAGAGGAGATGAGGTGCAAGTCCAAGACAAAGAAATCTAGAGATACTACAGTGTTGGTTTTGAAAAAAGAGGAATATATATATGAATTGAAGTGAAGAAGAGGGAGGGCCCGGGAAGGGGATAAGAAAAGAATTAAAATAAGTCATATAAGTATGCCAACTCCCAATAATGAGTGTAATCATGTACTGCAAAAACGTACTAATAAAATAATAAATGAAATAAATGTATAAATAATTAAGTTTAATATAACAAATTATAAAAGTATTTTATTCTAATTTCTTTCTCTCAATTTTAAGGGGAAATAAAATTATAGTAAGTAATAAGTAAAACTTAGTACTATCCTAAAATTTGTACAATAATAGTTCAAATATGAAGAGCAGAATTTTGTAACAATAATATTTTCGTGTCTATGTCAAACCAATTTTTGTAATTTTGAAGATGCTGATAATATCTATAGTGAACTCTAATGCAACCACTAAGAAAATAGTTGACAGTGTAGTGAAACATAAAAGTTAAAATAGAAAAAATATTCAATTCAAAATAAAGTATTAAAGGAGAAACATCAGTAGAAAAAAGCCAGAGCCATATAGAATAGAAAAATATTTTTTGTCATACTGTGTATTGAACACAGGGCCTTCCCAATGAATTACATGCCCAGATCTCCTAAATGGTTATATTTTTAATTTTGAAACAGGGTCCCACAAGCTCTCTATTTTGCCCAGGTTGGGGATCAACTTGAGATTCTCTTACCTCAGCATCCCAGAATGCTGGAATTTCAGAGCCCTGCCACCACAGCCAGCTAAATGCCAGACAAAATCTAATTAGGTCATTAATACTATTGAATTAAATGATTTAAATAAGCAAATAAAATGAGATATTATGATAATTAATTTGATAAGGACATAAAAAATAAATAAGTGAATCTGTTACTGGCAAAAAAGAGAGTGGAGTGGAAGGTGAAAAAAAATTGAAAGGTTTTATGTACAAATACCAACTTCCCACGAGGATTGTAATCGTTATGTACTACAAATGTGTATGAATAAAAGTAATACATTTTTTAAAATGTGAGCTATATTGAACAAAAAATACAAGTCAAAGTATCAACTATTTAAATGAGACAAGATTTAGATTCAAAGATACAAACAGTTTGAGTATAAAAGAATGGAAAAGATATACAAACGTCAGCCAAGATAAAGCTGCAGTGTCTTTACAAACATCAGACTATATTTACTCTAATCTAAAAATATTAGATGTCACTAGAGACAAATAATTGTATTATGTACTAATAAAATGTTCCATTACATCAAGATGATAAACTTATACACATCTGTGCATGTAACAACAGATTTCCAAAAACTATGAAGCAAAAACTGAAAAGACATATGGGAGATATAAATTATTTGAGTGAGCTGAAGATTTGAGTACTCTATATTTTACAATAGAATAAATAGGAAGAGTATTGACACATAAATAGAAGACATGATCAAATAATCTAGACCTAACAGATCTATGGAACATTCTACACCTCCTGTTTATATACACATCATATTTGCCATTACAAACCATCTTCTACTCCATAAAAACCAGCTCCAGCAAATTTACAAAGACGGAAGTAATATTAAATGCGTTAACTAATCACATTGTACTGAAATTAGAAATCAATATCAGAAGGAAATTTGGGAAAGTCACAGTTATATGGAATTTATTCGAACACTAATGAATAACCAATGGATCAAGGAGAAGTACCATATAAATAATTGATGGCAAAAGACTACTGTCCTTCTAAACAAGGAAGAAGACACCATTCTATCGTTATGGCTACTACTATCACCATTACATTCAACATTCTGTTAGAGTTTGTCAAGAAATGTTTTCAGCTAGACCGTGTAGTCCCATAATTTATATATTGAAATCCTAACCCAAGTACCTCAGAAAATAAAGGCATTTATATTAGGAATTTTATAGTGGCAAATAAGGGTATTAAAGTGATCCAGTATGACTGTCCATCTAAGAATGGAAATTTTGGATACAAAAAGGAAGACACCCAGGATGTGCCTGCATAGAGTTAAAATCGTGTAAGAACATAGTGAGAAGGCTGTCATTTGCAAGTCTAAGAGACATATCCCGGAGGAAAACCAAACGTACTGGCACCAAAATCTTGGTACCCTGCCATCCAGAGTTGTTAGGAAGTAAACTTTTTGACTTATGCCACCCAATCTGGATGTTTTGCTAAGGCAGCCCTTGAAAACTAATTCAGGCAAGAAAAATAAATAAAAGATATTAATATTGGAGAGAAGAAAGTGGTCATATTTCTCTATGCAAATGACATGGTTTTGTACAGACAAAATCAAAATAATGTACACATACGAACATGAGTTTAACAATGTTGTGGGATGTAAAATAAATACAAAGTAATCAAAGATATGTGGTATATATATCACATATATAGACTATACATATACATATATTTTTGTCTATGACATATATATGGAATTAACAACCTAAAATGAAATTAAGATGATTTCATTTATGTCAACATAAAATATATAGAATATGTTTAATAAAATGTATACAAAACTAGAAGTATGAAAGCTATTGAACAACATTGAAAGAAAAATTTTCAAATATTTGAAAAATTTGTAATACATCTCATGTTCATTGACCTTAAGATTGATAATTGATCCTAAGATATGTTACAATAGCGATTGGTCTACGTATTCAACATGATCTCTGTCAAAATCCTGCCTGCCTTTTTCCCTCTAAAATTAGCAAGTTAATCCTAAAATTCTTAGAGAAATAAAATGGTCCCCAAACACATCAATCAATCACTGAAAAGACTAAAGGTCAAGAGACAAAACAAAATGTAATAAACACAACAGCATACAAGTTAAAACCAATATTATGTTTCAAATTATACTTTCAGGAAAGTGAAAAGTAACCCAAAGAATGGAGTGGGGGTAATTGAAAATCACAGAGCTCATAATGATTTCGTGTTTATGGTATGCAAAATCTCTCACAATTCAATAAGAATTTGGATACTCCAATTACAATGGACAAAACTTTCAACAAGTTTCTTAGAGAAGGTGTAAAAATGGCTAATATGTACATGAAAGGATACTCACCACCATCGGTCAGTAGGTAGATCAAAATCAATATCCTAGGAGGATACCATTTTATACCTCTTATGATTATGATCAAGAACATTTGTAATATCCTTGTAAATAAAAGTGAAAGAAGTCTTCATAAAAGAACGCATATTTTATGATTCCATTATAGGATATATCAACAATAGTCAAATCTATGGATTACAGGGAGATTATTGGTTGTCTAAGGTTAAGGGCAAGGGGATGAGATGTAGTGATTACTTGTTGGCATGAGGTTTCTTTCTGAAGTGAAGAAAATGTTCTGAAATTAATAGAAGTGATGCTTGTACAACTTTTTGAATGTATTGAAACAACTCAATTGATCACCTTTTAAAATAGATAAATGTATGGTGTGTGAATTATTTCTTAGAAAAACAAATTGTATGAAATAAAAAATGAGCCTGAGGATTTGATAAGAACTATGTAAAAGTGATTGAAGGAATCATCTCGAAAAGTACCAGGAAAATTAGACGTGTATGGTGGCATGCAATTCAAGTGAAGAAAGATTCAAGGTGGAGAGACTGAACAACAGTGTCAATTGTTCCTGAGAATTTCAGTAAGAGTTGTACAACTTGCTGTTGTACTCAGCAAGGTAGTTACTTTAGTAAGGAAATGTCAGTGTAGTTGTGGGGGAAATGTCAGTGTAGTGGTGGGACAAATGTGTGGTTATGGCATTCGGGGGCTTCAATTGAGCTATTGGTAGTTTTTGTCGTTGCTGTTGGTTTTTTGTTTTGTTTTGTTTTGTTTTGGTGCTGGGGATCAAACTCAGGGCCTTGTGTTTGCAAGGCAAGCATTCTGACCACTGAGCTAAATCCCCAACCTAAATTGAGCTACTGATGAAAAGCAGTTCTATCAAACATATTTTGCTTAAAGAGGACACATAAGGAATAGTAATTAAAGGACCATGTGTGAACAAGGCAGAATTTTTTCAAACAAAAACGGATCACATATGTTTATACTGAAGAGAAGGGCACAGTAAAGTACAAAAGTTAATGATGCAAGATGAAGTAAGATTGTTGAAGCAATTTGGTTGAGTAACTGAGAGAGGATTGTATGTAATGTAAGTGGTGTGATCACAGTATATGGTGAATGCTTAAATCTAAAAAAAAAAAAAAAAATACAGTAAAAGACACATAGTCACTAATCCCGCTCAAAGTTTTCCCATTTTCTTTGAACACACTTAACCATCATTCTTGCTGCTTGCTGAAGGAGTTCTGGGAGTCCAAATATGTGAGTGTCTTTACCAGGTGTGACCAAAACTAGAGTGAATGCTGATGTTGGGTGCCATCCGATGGGAAGGCAGGCTTGTAAAAACATTACAGTGTGACCCTATCCACCTTATTCACTGGATCTGGTACTATGACACTTTTGACTCTTCCCCATGGTCAAAGTGACCCCGAAAGATAAATACTTTTCCTGTATGCTGTATGATTCAGAACACTGAGGCTGCCATGACAGCACAAATGAAGACCCAAAAGAGGACTTCCAGAACTGTTTCAGAAAGTGACAAGAACAATACGATAAGTGAGGTTGAAGGCTGGTGTAGAATTTTGAGGGAGATTAATGACAATGTGTCTTTTATTGCAATATTTTGTCTTAAACATTCACTGTATGTTTCAATCACACATCTTACATCAGTAATGACTGACCTTAACTCAGAAGTTAGTTTATTGATACTAACAAAAGAACAGAAAGACTGTATGACCACAGTTTAGCGATACTAACAAAACAAAAGAAAGACTATACATACATAGATGGAAGTAGGTACTGGTGGTAAGAGTTTGTGAAAATTCTATTTAGAGTTCTCCAATTTTCTCACTGAAATAAGAAACAAGCAGCTGTGAGTGAATGAATTTATCATCTAGAAGAGTAGGAGAGGAAACAAATTTTTGGTATGGTTGCAGAGTAGCATGAATGTTTACTTGGCCAAATTACCATATTTTTCTTTCATAGATTGGGTTTTGACATCATAACTTACAGTGCCACCTAATCCAAAGTCACAAAGATTTCCTTTAATATTTTCTCACAGGAGTTTTGTAGTTTTACATATCAGACTTAGATCTGTGATTGATTTTGTGTTATGCTTTTGGAATATGAAAGACATGGACTAATTTTGGGTCTTTGGATTATCCACCTTTGATTGTTCTACCACAATTTGTTACAAAGTACATACTTTCTCCATTCAGTTCACAACACAGTAAAAAATCAATTTATTATATTTGTGTATCTATCATTTTGATAATATTACATCTTCACAATTAGTTTTACCATAGAGTAAACTTGAAATTAGATCATGAGTCTGCTAAATTGTTTCTCTTTCCCCTCAAATTTTTGGTTACTCTAATTACTTTGCCTTCCCATAAAAATTATAGAATCATCTTGTTGATATATAACAGCAAAAATAGCCATTTGGGATTTTGTGGAAATTTTGTTAAGGTTACATTGAGTCTGCAGATCAGTTGCGAGAGTACTGATATTTTAACAATATTGAATCATCTAAACAGTGAACATAGTATATCTCTGTATTTATTTAAACTCTTTAATTTCTTTCATCATTTTTTTTTTATTTTCAGCACACAGATGATACACACTTCTTGATAGTTTTATATCTAAATATGTCTGCGAATAGAGACAGTTTTCTTTCTTTCCAATGTGTATGCCTTTCATTTCTTTTCCTTGCTTTGTTAGTCACATTTCCATTGCAGGGACAAAATGCCTAACATAAATAACTTAAAGGAGAGGGAGTTGCTTTGTTTAGGATTTCAGAGATTTCAGTCTACGGTCAGCTGGATCCAAGGTAGAGACATCATGGCTAAAAAGGAATAACAGAAGAAAACAGCCAGGAAGAAGAAAGACCAGAGAAAAGGGCTCAGGGACCAAATATAATCCCCAAGGGCATATCCCCATGACTCACACAAACCAAGAAGTGTGCTTTACTAATCTCCTAGGTGTCCCTCAAGCCATCCATGTTGACAACCAGCATTAATCATTATGTTTGCTTAATTACCTTGGCTAGACCCTCCAATACTACATCAAATAGGAGTTGTCAAAATGCTCCACTGTACAACGTTCTTTATTGGGCAGGGGATGTTCAGTCTTTCACCTTAAATATATTGTTAGCTGCTCTGTATTAGATGCTATGAATCAACTTGAGGAAGTTCCTCTGCTTCTAATTTGCTGAGAGTGAAATATTCTCAAATATCTATCTTGATCAAATTGGTTGATGATATTATTCAACACTTTTAAGTGATTACTGATTTTATATTTCCTACATCAAGTTCTGAGGAATATTCTTTAGTTATAATTGTGAATGTGCCTATTTCTCTTTTCATGTTTATTTGTTTCTTTCTTCTTGTGTTTTTATAGGCACATACATACTTCTTCCTGGAGAATTGACTTATTTTTATCTTTGTACTATCTTTCCTTTATGCCTACTAATATTTTTGTTGTAAAGTCAACTTTATTTTGGTATAATGTCTCCGTGTCTTTTTTTTTTTTTTTTAGTCTTTTTAAGGCAGGGTCTCTCTATGTAGTTGATGCTGGCCTTGAACTCACTATGTGGCCCAGCGTGCCAAGTGCTGGGATTACAGGCATGTCTGTTTCTATTTTGCTAGTCTTTTTAAAGTAAACTTATTGATACTTGATATCTATTGATGTTTGAAGGCTTTTATTGAAATCTTATGAAATATTTTTAGAAGATAATATGATTCACAGCTAAGTACCTTGGATTTCTAGTTTATGATGTTGCTAAAATGATTATGATGATTTTAGAAAATGAAGAACACATGAATAAATGTTTTTAAAAATAACTTTGATTATATTTAATTCTTAGAGTCATACTTGTGCTTCAAAAACCATATTCTCAAATTAATATAATTTATTCTTAGCTTACCGATTGGATAACTACAATTGGTTAGTTCTTCATATGTTCTTTTAATTCGGTTTCCCATTCAATTTACTTATATATTCTTTCCCCATATTACACAGGAATCATATTTCAACTAATGTATGTGTACGGGTCCATGTCTGCCTCCTTTTATAGCCATAAGTAAAATTAAAAATATCTCCTCTGTTGACTCTAGGACGAGGACCCTGAAAGAATGTCAACTTAAATTCTGGCATTTAACAAATTCAAATATTTACATTTTGTTGATAATATTTTCTTCCTTACTTCTAGAAGATTACTTTGTTGTTTCTTCCATCTGTATGGTACTCTCTTTCCTCTCAAGCCATCACATTTTCGTCTTTTAGGTGATTTGTATCTTATGTCACATATCTTATCAAAATGATCTAAAATTATTACCATATAGACTACACGACATTTATTCAATATAATATAATGTACTCATGGAAATTAATTCACTTTAACAATAATTGTTTATTATAAACATGTATAACTTCATTTTGGGCAACAGAGTCGTCAGTAAGAGGCTTTTAAGAAAGATTTTTGTTCTTTAAATATACCACTTCTGCTTAGGTGATGTTGTTGTGTCAAGATGTCATAATGAAATAGAAAGTCTTACCAACTACTAGCCCGAAGATGAATCCAACAAATAACATTAGGCACAACTAGTGGAATTATTAAGGAATAAAGTCAAAGTCTTATGAACTACATCTGAAACATCCTAACCACAAAAGACCACGTTAAATAAAATAATAAAATTCTTCATCTGGGGCCTGTGTTAAGTCAGAGGTTTTCTGTTGTATGGAGCTATAATTGTTTTATTTAATGTACATTCCAGATAAAATAGCTTCTAATATTTCATCCTACTTGATTTTCCTCATTCACTTTTCAGTTTTAGAAATTCCCAATTAGTCATAGTGGCAAACTCTGGAGAGGCTAAAGCAGGAGGATTGCAAGTTCGAGCCCAGCGTGAGCAATTTAATGATTTAGAAAGATCTTGTCTCAAAATAAAATTTTTAAAATTGGTCCAGGTATGTAACTCTGCATGAAAACCCTGGGTTCAATCCTCAGTATCCCCCCATTACAGAGAGAAAGAGAGAGAGAGAGAGAGAGAGAGAGAGAGAGAGAGAGAGAGAGAGAGAGTTCTCTTGTAATATTTGTGTTCTTATTTGTTGTGTTCTGTCCATCACATATCATTAGATCATAAATTTCTTAAGTGAAGATATTGTCTTTCTCTTGCCATCATTGTATTTTTAGTGCCTATAACTGTGCTTGCCACTTCCTATATGCTTATTATATATTCATCAAGTTCCTGTATTCTCTTTTAGGACACTTTTGTTTTCGTTCCTTGCTTCACTAGCTAATTCCTAAACAGTTTCTTTTCACAGATTTTTTCCCCCCTTGGTTGCTTCCTTATTCACCGATGTCTTCATTATAAAACTTCAGCTGTAATGTGAAGACCATGGTCAGTTTAGACATTTGAAAATGCCCATAAGAACTTCATTGAGGTCTGTGGGGTGAGAGGCATCTTGTCCTTTCATTATACTGTGGTCTAAATAACCCCTGCCCCAGAGAATAAGCTGAAAACTAGCCCACCAAGATGATGGAACTAAGAGGCTGGGCCTCATGGATTTGACTATGTCATAAGGGTTCTGATGTCATGAATGGATTAATGACTTATAAAAGGGGATTTAAGGAGCCATTTTCCCTCAGGTGGGAATACATGGGAGACATCATCCACGAGGAACTGGTCCTCATCAGACACCACATCTGTGAGTGAATTAAGCTTGGATGTTCCAGCCTCAAAATCTGAGCTTTAAATGGCTATTGTTCATAAATCTCACAGTCTATCATATTTTGTTAAAGCATTCAAAGTGGACCGAGACAGAAATTGTTTCTGAAAGTGAGATGATGTATAACAAGTACCCTAAACTTCAGAATCAGGTTATTGGCTAATGAATACAGGCTGGGAGAGTTTTTAATTACATGCTAGAACAAGGCAGCATTGCTGTAAACGTATTATAAATGCTGGGTCTCGTGAGTGCCAAGAAGAAGAGAACTGTGAAGAAAGCTTTAAACTTCTTAGAGGTTTTCTAAGTGGTCATGGTTAGAATGCCGATAGAAATATGGAGAGCAAAGACCATATTTTTGAGGTACAAGAAGCAAGAATCTCGCTTTTGGAGACTGAAGAAAACACAATTCTTTGTATAAAATTTAAAAGAACTTGGCTGAATTATGTTTACCTCACGTCTCATCCAAAAGAACATGGTTGAATAGTGTTTCACAGAAGGACACATTTACGAGTGATAAAAATATGTTATTTACTTAAAAATGTCTACACAATGTACTGAATGTGCAACGTGGCTTTCCTTGTCTACTTATAGTAAAATTCAGGGAAAGATACATGAATTAAAAGACAGTTTATATTCAAAAGAGAAGCCAAATTTAAACATCTGAAAGGATCTCAGCTTGGCTATGCCATAAAGATGGGACAGCATTTGCAGGAAAGAACACCCAGGGTATGATCAAGAGACATAGTGAGGAGATTAACACGAATAGACGTAAGGCACGTGTTATCCGTAAAGACGATAGAAGAATTACACTGAAGCATTTCACAGGCCTCTGGAGTTGTTCTTTCTGTCACATGTACAGAACAACAGAGCTTTGGAGCAGAATGACTTCAAGTCTTTGCTCTCCAAACTTTATTTCAGTGTTCTTTTGTCCCAGCAGCTGTGATTTGAACAGGTATGTGTGTGGCTTGAGCCATCTCCTCGGGAAGTACGGGCAGTAAACCAGCCACATAAATGTAGTGCCACCTCCTTGAATGTACAGAATGCACATGCTAATTGCATAGAGAGTTTGAAGGATGCCCTAGTGTGATGGTTAAACTGGATTGTCAAAGGATTGGCTTGAGGACCTCTCAGGGAACTAGGAAAACTCACTTGCATGTGTCTGGGTGGGTCATGGAGACACAGCACGACCTTGGATACTCATAGCTGATCTCTCATCCTTACTCACTAGAGCACTTCCTCTTCTCTGATTCCTGGCTGCTATAAACTAAGAGCATGTGCTCACCTGTCCTCTTCTGCTATGCTTCACCTTGGAGTCAGCCAAACAGGAATTGAAACCCCTGAGAACATAAACACATTAAACCCCTGATAATGTCAGAGTAGAGACCAGAAGCAGAACACAGGCTCTCTGGGACCTGAAAACAAGACAGCTGAAAAACAAAAACATGGTGAAAAGTGGAAAAGAAGTAGATCTCTGAGAATCAGGAGGGAGCTGATATGAAAGTTAGAAACTACAGAGAAACTGGGAAAAATGGGTCCCAAAGCGGAGAAAAGAATGGAGCAGTCTGGAAAGCTTACCCTGCTCTTGTGGACGGATGCTTGTCTCTGCTTACACAAGGTAAGCACAGAGAAGGCTGGCGTCTTCGGGGAGAAATAGTGGGCTAAATCAGCAATACTAGACATAAAAAAGCCCGCAGCTATGGTAAACTGCAAAAACAGCATCAGATTTGATCCTGAAAGTGACTCTTTTCACATGGCAGACCAGAGTTAGATAAGAAGTCCAGCGCAGTGTACAATCCGGAGCAACTTTAGGAAGCGGTTAATTATTTAATATTGAACTACAAAACAGCTACAAAACAACTACATTTCAGAGTTTCTGATTTCACCATACCACAGTGACTAGCTAGGAGATGGCCAAAACAGACATTTATGGAGAATATGCAGGCTAGACATATACCCCTTGAGAAATTTAAATTCAGCCCAGGAAGCACATGGGGGCTCTGGCTTCTGACGTGAAAAGCCAGGCCAATCATGAGTGGCTTTCAGAAGGGGCTGTGTGTGAAAATCCCGAGGTTAAGTCCAGAGGACTGTGTAATTTTCCTCCACACGGCCTACATCCAGCACAGAACTCAGTGCTCTGTTTTCTCTCTCCATCTACCAACATGAGTAGAGAAATGAATTAATTTGGATGTCTGCCACAGTTTGGGGTATATTGACAGAGGGGTCTCTGGACAAGGGAGGAGCCTCACAAACCCACGGACCATAAAGCTAGGCAGAGAAAGTCGTGACCTAGGGTGCAAGAAACTGGAACTGCCCGTGGTACTACGATCCCAGGCTTGGAAATCATTGACAAACCACACCCAGCAAGAAAGGCGGGGCAGAATCTAGCATTTACTCAAAAGAAGTGAGTGTGGAAACAATATAGGTCTTAACAGTGACTCACAATCTCTCCTCCATTTCTGGTCGATTCGAGCACGGCAAATCCTGGAAAGAAACCACTCATTCAAGAACAGGAAATCATTTCTTTGACTCATTTCTTTTTCCTTTCTTTCTTCATTGGTTTTGGGTTTTTTTCCCTTTTCCTTTCTCTTTATTTTGCTTTCTGATTTTTCTATTTTTTTCTAGCTTGTTCTTTTCTGTTACTTTTGTTTAATTCTATTTTCTTTTACTCCTTAATATGATCTTTCTTTGTAGTTTTTTTTTTTTTTTTCAATTAGTACATGTTTGCAATTCTAGCAGTTTACAATAATTTGGGGGAATAGTTACATGCACAAATCACAGATTTTTTTCTTTTTCCAAGTCTTTCTTCCTTTTCATCTTTTCTTTAGTTTTCAGATTTTTTTTCTTTCATTCTCCAGTATCCCATCAAATTCATCTTTACTAACATCACTATTTAGATTTATGACTCTTTAGATATTTGGTTATCTCTATTCTGTTATTGTTAAGTACTTTTCTACTTTTAATGTGGTATAGTTTTCACACTTATTAGGTATTCACTGTATAATAATATTTTTCTGTGTTTGTGTCTAAATTATTATTATAGAGCTCCTTTTTATTATTAAGAGTAAGAGAGTCATAGCTTCTAATAGTTGTTATGGTACATCAATATTCAGTCTATCTCTAACTCTACTAATGTTACTGATTTTGTTGCTACTGTGGGGTGGCATACTTGTTGCTATTAATTGGTATTTACTGTATGGTAACATCTGATTTGTCATGGTGTCATCAACAATACTGATGTTTATTTCCGGAGAAGTGGGTGCTGGGCCAATTTTACTACACCTGCTACTTCCAATTTAAAGTAAGTGGTAGTATCTTGGCCTATAGTTATCTAAACCCAGATTGCACCACTGAAAAGCAGCCACTAACTAAAGAGATCTCCATACTAGCACCAAAGACTTTCATCAACCTGCAAACCTGAGCACACACATATAAAATACAAAACAGAACAAAACAGAACTAGAAAAAATAAATAGAAACATGACAAGACAGGGTAGCAAAATGCCCCACAAAATTTCCAACATCTCAAACCTTGATTTTTGTCAATACTATATCATTTAGGGGGAGAGAGAGAGAAACAGAGAGAGAGAGAGAGAGAGAGAAAGAGAGAGAGAGAGAGAGAGAAAGAGAGAGAGAGAACCAGCATCCCCGAAGTACTTCATTATTGCTCTTTTCTGTATGCCAGACTTTATGGTAGGTAGTATATAGTATTACAAAATAGGCTTATAATGGATGCCTACACAGTCAGCGGTGGACTCACTGGGAGTCAGACCTTAGATAAAATTTCATTGATCACCTGACCTCCTCCATATGCCACTGGTTTTATTGGAGGGCCACAATGACTGTTTACTTCTCCCGTAATCACCATTAGTTCTAAACCAAGGTCCAATAGTCCCAGAAAGATCTGATCATTCCCTTTTACCCAATGTACAACTGTATTGATAAAAGTTCTTACTTCACGTTGGGGAAGTATGGAGAAAGTTTGGCAGTATAACTTTTTGATGTGCACCAGGGGACCAAACCACTCCTTCATTCAGGCAGTTCTGAGTCTGTATACTGACACACAACTGGCAATTGTTTGATGGGTTGCAATCCTCTGTTGCTATGATTTCAAGTAGATTTCTGTTTATTTGCCCTAAATATTTTCTACTTATATAAAGCCAGTAAAAATTGAGTAGGCTTCCTGTCTATTTCTTTTCTGAAAACACCATGACTAACTGGCCAATGTCATAAGTCTACTTTATCAGACCACTCTGATCTTTTCTTTGCTTCTCCTGTCCATTAAAGTAATTACATGCAAGTTGTCATTAGTGGTTGAGCACTGCCACTTGACTCCTGCCATTTTGAGAACCAATTAAACTTTTTGCCTTTAGGTTTCCCAATTGCATGCCTGAGGTATCCACCATAAGATCTGCCATACGGAAAAAAGCAATAAAAAGGTACTTCAAGAATGTTGGTGCTCCCCACATGAATCTCTTTTTTAAAGTATTAGTACAGGGGGCTGGGGATTTAGCTTACTGGTTAGAGCGCTTGCTTTGCAAGCACAAGGCCCTGAGTTCAATACCCAGCACCAAAAACGAAAAAAAAAAAGAAAAAAGTATTAGTACAGGGTACATTGTCTGGATCCTCCCAGTGTGACAGGTTTAACCTGGCAAATCCCACCTAGCACTCCCATTCTCCGAGCCTTTGAATCCCCTCAACAACAGTAAGCCAAGGATATCGGACATCTCTCACTCATTCATAGTGGGTCATCTTTTGATGCATACTCCACCTAATAAGCCAAATAAACTATTAACACTTTTTTTTTAACTTCATGAGGTACAACATTAAATTCAGAAACTTTACTTGATGGGCTTGTATCAAGAAACAGCCAGATACAGGGGTATGTTTCTGCCACCACTATAACACACCCTTAAAATCCATCACCATACCTGTTCTTCAGATCTCTGCTTTTAAGAATTAGAAAACTCAAGAAGTTCTTTGGGAATATAGTAGACCTCTTCATGTACCATGCTGTGCACCTCACCTATAGGATCTTTTTGAGTTCTGAGCCTGGATATAGACCTAGAGGCAAAAGTGGGTAGTGAGTGTGATTCCTAAGGAGTGCCAGCATTGCTAGGCATGATAGCTATATAAGGCAACCAAAGATTAATTTTTTCAGGTATAGGAGGAAAGGTTAATACCACATGGGGTGGGACTGGGGATGGGGATGTCTTTGATACTGAAGGCGAGTATCTCGTCCTCTGGCAAAATAATCTCATTAGGATGTAGGAGCTCAATGTTCCCAACCTTGTCAGGACCCTCCCAACCACTTCCATCCCAATTTATAGGATCACATTTTTTTCTAATCAGCATCTTCATTTTTATTTCAGATACCCTTGCAGGCTGAGAATTAAACTTATTGGGTATTGCAGTTAATTGAAAAATAAGGGTTTGAGTTTTGGTTTCTGCAACTTCAACCCTGTGGCTAAAGTAGAGATTACATTTCAGGACACACTTAGAAACCTTTAGATTCTTTATGTGTGTCTAGAGGTAGGAATTTAAATCTTTGAGCTCCAATATTACTTTGTTAATTTATGTTCACACTTAGAAGACTTTCAATTGTTTATGTATGACTGGAGGTTGTTTTCCTTTACTACTTTGTCCAAAGATGCTAAAAAGCAATGAATCAGCATCATATTTACACACTTTCAAAAATTTTAATAAGTATTGTATAGAGA
>PVJO010026520.1:0-20984 GCA_004026905.1 Hystrix cristata
TCTCTCAGGAGCTCTCTCTTTCTCTCTCCCAATAAAATTCCTACTCTTAACCTCCTTTGTTCCTTAGAATTCATTCTTCGACTTCAGGGAACACGAACTCAGCGTAGCTGACATCTAGCAGGTTGGGAGTTATATTTTTTCCCCTGTATCAAGGCAGAGACCGCAGGAGGAGGCAGAGGCCAGAACACTTAGTGTAGGTGGGGGCCACACCTACAGGTGGAATGCCACAATGGGCGCTCCCAGATAAAAAAGAAATAAGAGTGAATTTATGAGGTACCAACTAGAAAGAACATGATCCAACGGGTAGGAAAAGGAGATGAGAAACCTTTAAGCAACAGGCCAGGTGTGTGTGGCACACCCCTGTAATCCGAGTACTCAGTAGACTGAGGCAGGAGAATTGCAAATTCAGTACTGTGCCGGTGCTACAAAGCAAGCCAAAGCCAGCCTGAACTAGACCATGTCTCAGAAAAACCAAAACCAAACAAAGATACAAACACACACCTGGGAATGCACAGCTCTCCCATAGTAGAAAAACACCTGTGGCGAAGGTGAAAGCGAGCCCTCAGGAGGAAGGCAGCTGCAGTCCTTCGGGTCCTCCCTCTGGGAGACTCTGCCCACCCCCCTCAGCTTCAATTCCCGTGCAGGGCGAGCCCTTCTCACCACAAGGGAGCTGCGACCATTTGGGCACAGAAGTTCTCCCTTGTGCAGCCCAGTTGCTACAGCCTGGGAAGGAATGTAATTTCTTTCCTTTTTAAAAGAAAAAAAAAATTTTACCATTATGAAATAAAATGTGTGATTAAAATTTGGGAAATAATGAAAGGAAAGAAAAAAAGAATATAGAGTCTGAAAAACCACCATTAACCATGTGGTACTTCTCTGTCCAGTGTTTATTCTCTTTACATAGTTCTTCTTGTTACTTCGGTTGGTTCGTATAAATACACATACTTTACTTAATATTGTAGGGGCCGAGGGTGTAATTCAGTGGTAGAGTACTTGCTTAGCATTGTGAGGTCCTGCTTTTGATGCCAAGGACTACAAAAATGAAGTGGTATAAACTGTTATTGTATATGTTTCATAAATATCACTTTTTAAGGAGCTACATAAATTGCTTTTATTTGGAAATAATAATTTATTTTGGCAGGTTGTAATATACAAATGAAGCCAGGTGTGGTGGCGCACGCATATAATCCGAGAGGCTGAGGTAGGAGGATCACTGCAAGTTCAAGGTCAACCTGGGCTATGTGGTGAGTTCAAGGCTGCCCTAAATTGCATAAGAAGACCCTGTCTCAACAAAACAAAGCAAAACGAAAATAACATGTAAACAATAAAAAATTCAAAATGTGAAAATAATATACACAAAAAATGTCTCAGCTGGGTGTAGTGGCATGCACCTATAGTCCCAACTACTCAGGAGGCTGAGGCAGGAGGATCACTCGACCTCAGGTGTTGGAAGCCAGACTAGGTAACAGCTGAGATGAGAGAAGGAAGGAAGGGAGGGAGGGAGAGAGGAAAAATAAAAAAAAGAATAACATCTCCCCTCTTTCCTGTCTCCCAGAATAGTGTATGGGCTCAATCTGTTGTGTGTTCTTCATATACATGCAACTATGCCTTTACAAATAAATATTCTTCCTCCTTCTTCCTGTAATGGTAGCAGAGCATACACACAGTCTAGGCCTTGTTTTTCCATGTTAGTACCTTGGAGCCTGTTCCAGATTGCCACTTCACAGCTGCTGTGCTTTTTAATAGAAACAGTTTCTTGGCAGGTAACAAATGGTGGCTCTCCCAGAAGCAGCTGGACCCTACCTGAGCCAAAATGACAAGAATCAGGAAGTCTGTCTCCCAGAGCTGCTCCGCAAGACCAGAATGTCAACTCTGAGATTTCTGCCTCCACCCACAGGGTGGAGACGCTCGGGCTTGCAGAAGGCAGCCCTCGTGTTGCTCCACGCCTGCAATTGCAGGACTCTGGGAGAACGAGGCAGGAGGACACAAGTTTGAGCTCAGCCTGGACGTTTTAGTGACTTAGCGAGACAATGTCACAAAATAAGAAATAAAAAGGGATTGGAGATGCAGCCCTAGGTTCAATCCCCATTACTGCCAATAAATGACATATAATAATAACATCTGAATCCTGCAGAAGAGATTTCTCTACCTTTATTTAGCCCCTACTTGATGACCAACATGTTTTCTTTTGTTCTGTGACTATAAAAGGTCACATAACCTCTTCAACACAGGACCGCGTCATTGGTGATAACTTGAATTTGTATTATTGCTTGTGTTCAGCCCAGAACAAACTATTTTTCTTACTTCCTTAAAGAAGAGTTGTTATTTTATGTTGACACAACCAATTTGCATTTTTAGCTGGACACGTTTTTGCCTTGAACAAAAATCAGAGTTTTGTTAGTAAAGAATCAGTATCTATCTGTGTGCGGCGGAGCACAACAGCAATCCCAGGGACTCAGGAGGCTGAAGCAGGAGGATCGCAAGCCCAAGCCCAGCCTGGGCAATTTAGCAAAAATAAAAAGAGCTGGGGATGTGGCTTGTGGTTGCACACTATTGGGTTCCATCCCTAGAACTGCAAGGAAAAAAAAAAAATTAACATAGCTTCTGCTTGAGATGCTGAAGGTTTTCCACTGACCTAAATCTGAAATACTTTAAACTGTTGTTACGAACAGAAGTGTGTCCTCCCAAAATTCTTATGTTTGAGCCGTAATTCCTAATACTTCCAAATATGGCTGTATTTGGAGATGGGGCCTTTACAGAAGTAGTTTCGTTACGAGAGGGTCTTCAGAGTGGGCCCTAATCTAGTAAGGGCCCTCGTGTCCCTCTAAGAGGAGGAACTGAGGACACATAGGGAGACACGGGGTGTGGGAACAGCCACCAGCAAGCCAAGGAGAGAGGCCTCTGGAAACTGAGCCTGTGGACCCCTGGAGCATGGACTGCCAGCCTCCAGCACCACGAGGAGCAGAATTTCTACTGTTTCTAGCCACGCCTGCAGCCTTTAGTTGTGTTAGCCCTAGCAGAGCTGGGCACAGTCTGGGTCCCCATTAACCTTGGGCCACTCTCTCCGGCTCCCTGACCTCCAGGCTGTGGACCTTTGCAAACACCATTCCTTCTCCCTAGAGCTCTGTTCCTTCTGCTTTCCTGTTTTTGTTTTTGTTGATTTTTTTCCCCCTTATTTGCGGTACTGGGGATTGAATACAGGGATGCTCTACCACTGAGCAACACCCTTAGTCCTTTTATTTTTTTGTTGTATGACGGGTCTCACTAAGTTGCTCAGGCTGGGCTCCAACTTGCAATCCTTCTGCCTCAGCCTCTACAATAGCTGAGATTACAGACGTTTGCCACCATGCCTGGATTCTCTTGATTTTAAGTGGCTCCTCCCTGCCCCACAGATCTCAGCTCATGTATTTGTCCGACTGAGAAGGTGCTCCATATAACAGAAATGGTTCCCTGATATTCTCTATGCCTGGCTGCAGTGTGTTTCTCCCAAAGATTTTAGCATGATTAATAATAACTTGTTCACTTACTTTTGTCAGCATGTCTTTCATTTGTGTCTCACAGTAGGAGACCCTAAATTCCATGAGGGCAAAAAGGTCTGTCCTGTCATAGCTGTGCCAATGGCTGAGCACATCCTAGACATTTCATAAGTAACTCCTGAAAGAAGTAATGGGACCTGTACCCTCCGGTACTTAGCACTGGTGGAAGCAGTTTTTAACTGTGTTGAATGAGAAGAGGAAGGTATTGTGTTTTATATCTAGATGTTCCCCCCAAACCCTCATGTGCTCATGGGGGTGACTGGATCATGGGTGCATGTTACTGGATTAGTTCACTGATTGGTTCGACATAGTTCTGGGTGCAGATGATGGATTTACTGAAGAGGGAAGACCCACCCCAGGTGTGAGTGGCACCAACCAATAGGCTTGTAGCCTGGATTGAATAAAAGTAAACTAACCCAGGCATGGTGGCACATGTCTGTAATCCCAGTACCTGGGAAGCTGAGGCAGGAGGATTGCTGCAAGTTCAAGGCCAGCATGGGCTACATAGTGAGTTGAGGACCAGCTTGAAGTGCATAGCAAGACTCTATCTCCAAAGGAGAAAAAAAAAAAAGGATGGCTCATGGCCTCCTGCCTGCCACGTCATGGACTGTTTCTCCTCTGCAATTCTCCTCTGCCATGCTGCCCTGCCTTTGAACAAGCTATGGATTGAAAACTTTACAAACTGTGAGCTAAAATAAGCCTTTGCTCCTTTAACTTGTGGGTGTTAGGTCATTGTCCCAACCACAAGAAAGTAACTAAAACAAGGGAAATCTATTTTTTCTGGATCAGTGATGTGTAGCAGCTGGATACCATCGACACCCACCAAAAACCCTGTGGGAAGCAGAGGTGACACCCTCCTGCTTCCTCTATACCAGTCAGTGCCTTGATCCCAGTGGTATGGGTAAAGATGATCTTCCAAACCACAGGGTGTGGCACATGCCTGTAATCCCAGAACTCTGGGAAGCTGAGGCAGGAGGATCATAAATTCAAACCCAGGATGGGCGATTCAGTGAATTAGCAAGACGCTGTCTCAAAATAAAAAATAAAAAGGGCTGGGGATGAGGTGGGGGATTTAGCTCAAGTGGTAGACTGCTTGCCTAGCAAGCACAAGGCCCTGAGTTTGATCCCCAGTACCCTGCCCCCAAAAGGCCTTGGGATATAACTCACTGTGAAGACCTTGGGCTTAATACTGGAAAAAAAAAACAACCTCCAATTAGTTTGCTTATTAGTGGTTGTAGTTACAGCCTGGTAAGGGTGGAAGTCAGAAATAATCTGATTTAAAATTAGCGAGAATTTTGCAACTTCAATCCACTACAGTGCACACTCCTCTCACCACATTCTAAAGGGTACTGGAAAATGCTTGCAGAGGAAAGTTGAGACTGTTAATCCTGATATATCAACCTGTTACGGTTTATATCTAAATGTCCCCCGAGAGCCTCATGCACTCATAGGCAGGACTTTTGAAAGGTGATTGGATTGTGGTGGCTTATAGTTGACTTGCTGTTAGGAAGTGGGGTCTGGTCAGTGGGAGAGTGGCCTGGGAGGATTTCTCTCCCTTCCCAGCTCCTTCCTTGACTCTGCTTCCTGTCTGCCACGAAGTGAGCATCTATTTCGCTCTCTTGTGCCATCTTGGCTTGGAGCCAGCTGACTATGGACTGAAACGTGAGCCAAAGTAAACCTCGCCTCCTTTTAGTTGCAGGTGCTGCAGCGGCAGGTTAGAGGGACATAAACAAACACCCAGGTTAAAACACAATGACTAGCATTGTAACATCATCTCATGCTTATCTGTGGCTAACCATTGTAATGCTCATCTGTGGCTGACAACTGTAAGATCATCACATGCTTATCTGTGTACGATGTGCTTGAAAAAAATGTGCCCTACTGTACCCTTTATGAAAGTGTCACTCACATTTACTGTATGCCAACCTTGTCCCCTTCCCAGAAACAAAGGCTAAGAACCTGACTGGCCTTGCCCACACCAATCAGCAAAATGGTTTGGCTCTGTAAGTGTGGACACGTCTCGCACTCATCCTGCATCCCAAGCAGGATGCCCCCTATCTTGAAGCACCCCTCTGCTAAGATAGCTCTCCTTCTGCTTTCTCTGCATTTGCCACAGCTTAAATAAACTTTTGCTTCGCAAAAGTTTTATACCAGTCTTGACTTGCCCATTTTCTACTAAGAGCCCCACTTCTCCATTCTTTGCTGGAGTAAGGGCGGGGAGCCGAAGAGAGGCAGAGGGCCACTCAGAGACCCGCCCTGTCAGATGCAACAGTGTCAAGGATTTCGTCCCAGCAATGAAGAAACTGACTAAGACAGATCTCAGTGACCAAGACTAAGACAGTGACTAAGACATGAGAACTGGGGACATTGCTGTGACTTACCTGAACATGTCATTCAGAAGCCCTTGAAACTGTCTTGTGGGAGGAGTTTGGAAAGATTTGAAGATGTTGGCTGGAAAAGCAGTCCTAGAATGTTTATGCTGAGCTTGATGTGAAATTCTGGTCAGAGCTCAGAAGACAAGAAGACATCACACCACAGCGACACCTGCATACCAATGTTTACAGCAGCACAATTTGTAATAGCTAAATTCTGGAAACAGCCAGTATACTTATCAACAGATAACTGGATAAACAGAATCTGGTATCTATGCATAATGGGATACTATTCAGCTATAAAGAATGACAAATTAAAATCATTTATAGGAAAATGGATGGACCTGGAAAATATGTTGAGTGAAGTAAACCAGACTCACAAGCTTGAATACTGTATGGTACCCCTCATTTGAATGAGGCAAAATACAAACAAAAGAAAATGCTAAACTGGATACAAAAAGACAGTGGGTCAGATCTAAGCCAACAGGCAAAGGAAAGAGTCCAAGGGAACAAGAAGAGGGCAGAGGGGAAGGGAAATGGGAATCCAGAGGAATAATGATATCCTAAAAACAAGACTCTAATAGCCCAAACTCAAAACAGTGACACATACACTAGGTACTACAGAAACTTCATGTAGTTGTGAATTGATGCTGCATCTGTGTGGTTGTTTACACTGCTCGTTGCTATAAGCAAAAGGCACAATGTAGTATGGTCTGTAAGCTTGTGTAATGGCCTGTAAATTTGTGTAATTTTGGACAAATTTTAATAAAAATCTATGAAAAAAATAAAATAAAAAAGCTGGCACAGGGGTTGAGGATTTAGCTCAGTGGTAGAGCGCTTGCCTAGCAATTACAAGGCCCTGAGTTTGATCCTTCCCCCAAAAAATCTGCATAGTTCAAAAAAAAAAAAAAAGAATGTTGATAAACAGGCAGATAGTAAAGACAGGCTTAAGAGGTTTCTGTTGGGAACAAGGACTCCATTGGCAGCCAGACTCTGAGCCGTTCGTGTTATGCTCTGGCAGAAAATTTGTTCACATTTTACTCACAGCCTGAGGCTGCAAGAGAGTGAGATTAAGGGTGGCAGACTAATTAATCTAGCAAAGGAAATTTCTGGCAGCACAATGTTGAAGTTGTGACATAGGTACTACTGGAGGCTTTTAGCCAGGTTTACACGGAGAAACAGAAGTAAAACACCCATTTTAAAAGTTTTCACTTTTGTGAGAAAGGAAGGGCCTACAAAGTTGGACCAAAAGAAACCATGGTTGCTGAGAAGGTTAAAAAGAAGCCAAGCACTATGAGTCAGGATAAAAGGAAGGATGCTCTGAGGGCATCCAGGGAACCGGCAAGACTCTGCCCTTCACCTTGTAAAAACGAAACACTTTGCTTTGAGAAGAGAGACCCAGGGCACCCTTCTCCAAAAGGGCCAATTATGGAATTGGTTTGCCAAGATTAGGGTCACAGTGCTCAGCCATCCATTCAGAGCCTCTTAGACATGATGGAAGAGGGCCTGGCTACTGCTCAAACTGGTGGCAGATTTTGGTGTCGTCCAGGTGGAGCTGGCTTTACAGACATGCAGAATTCAGCAGTTATAAGATAAGGGAGGCTTCTACCTTTCGCAGGCCTGGGAGGCCAGGCAGTGCACCCTGGAAAGGACAGTGTGTGAAGCTGTGAGGGTGATGCTGAAAGTTCAGTAGAGATGCCAAGAAGTCGGAGAAGCCAGGAATGTGGAACATCTGAGGCAGGCCAAAGGCAGTGAGAAAAGCAAGCCCATGAGAGAGGGCACTAGGACTGCAACCAGGAATGCCATAGGTCAGAACTGCCCCAGCCCTTTGGAATTTATATCTTGCCCTGGATTCTGGACCAGAACTGTGGGAGTTAATGTTTGCCATGCTGGGTTTCAGTCTAGCTTTGGTCCCATTCCTTTCTCTCCCCCTATTTATCCCTTTTGGAATAGGAATGTTTATCCTGTGCATTTGTGTATCAGCAATATTTTCTTTTTAAAAATGTTTTATTAATACATGTTTGCTGTACATAATGTTTATATTTTTTGTGGGGAGTTGGTAAATGTTCAGGCATGTGCCACCATGCCTGAGTGTACTTGTGTGAAGTGTCTATTTCACTGGCCCATTTTTTATTGCATCTTTTATTTGGTGGTCAAATTATTTTGAGTTCTTTATACATTTTAGATATTCATCCTCTGTCTAAAGAATAGCTGGCAAAAATTCTTCCCATTCTGCAGGCTGTCCCTTTACTCTGTTGGTTGTTTCTTTTGCTATGCCCAGGCTTTTTAATTTACTATGATCTCACTTGTTGCTTTATTATGTTATTTCTTGCATGGTTGGCGTTCTGTTCAGAAAGTCCTTGTCTATACCTATGTCTTCAAGAGTTTTACCTATTTTATCTTCCAGCAGATTGCTTCTGTTTTAAATTATAGATCTTTGATCCATTTTTATTTGATTTTAGTACATGATGACAGATGTGGGTACATCTTAAGTGTGGGTACTGCGTCTAGAAAGCCAGTTCTCCCAGCTCCATTTTTAAAAGAGATGTCTATCCTCCAATGTATGTTTTTGGCCCATTTTTCAAAGATCAGGTAGCTGAATGTGCCTGGAAATATTTCTGCACCCTCTATTCTGTTTCATTGATCCACATGTCTGTTTTTGTGCCAGTATCATGCTGTTTTTAATCACTTTAGCTTTGTAATATAACTTGAAGTCAGGGATTGTGATGCTTCTCCTTGGTTCTTGTTGCCCAGGATTCCTTTTCTGTTCTTTTTTTTTTTTTTGGCACCAGGGATCGAACTCAGGGCCTCATACTTGCTAGGTAAGCGCTCTAATCACTGAGCTAGGTCCCCAGCCTCCTTTTCTATTTTGAGTCTCTTCTTCCATATGAATTTTAGGATTGTTTTCTCTAGTTCTGTGAGAAATGCTATTGATATTTTGATTACATTAAATCTGCATATCAGTTTTGGAAGTATGGCCATTTTGAGAATGCTGATTCTGTTTATCCAGGAACAGGGGATACTTTTGATTCTTTTACATTTAATTAAGCATGCTTCACGGGCTAATATGTGGTTTATATTGGAAAAAGTTTCATGTGCTGCTAAAAAGAATGCATATTCTGTTGTTGGGTGGAACACTCTGTAGACATTAAATCTGTATATCACTTTTGAAATTATGGCAATTTTGACAATATTAGTTCTGTTTATCAGTAATGGGATAATTTTGAATTACCTTATTTCTTCATCAATTTTGAAAGATAGTTTGTAGGATTATGTGAATTTGTCTGGAAGATGTTTTCTTTTATGGCTTGAAATACTTCACTCCAAACTCTCCTTAACGTGAAAGTTTGTGTTGACAAACCTTAAAGACAACTGTAACTCTTAAGGGTTTTCCTTTATATGTGGTTCATAGCTTTTTCTCTATCAGCTTTTAAGATTCTGTCCTTGTGTTGAAATGCTGGGATTTTTTTTTACTAAGATGTGTCATGGAGAGGTTCTTTTCTGATCCAGGTTAAATTCTTTCCCCATATTTAAATTTTTTTCTGCTATTATTTTGGTAAATAGGTTTTTATGTTGTTTGTGCCTATCTTCTGATTTTTTATTAATTCTAATCAATCTAGCCAGGTGTGGTGGTGCATGCCTATACTCCTAGCACTTCAGAGACTGAGGCAGGAGCATCACCTTGAGTTTTATACCTCTGGGCTACAGAGTGAGTTCAAGAACAGCCTCAACTACATAGTGAGACCCTGTCTCAAAACAAAACAAAACAAAACAAAACAAAACAGGGATTAGGGATTTAGTTCAGTGGTTAGAGTGCTTGCCTAGCAAGCTCAAGGCCCTGAGTTGGATCCCCAGCACCAAAAAAACAAAACAAAACAAAACAAAAATCCCAATTAATCTTGGATTAGTCTTCTTTGTCTCATCTAGCAGCTGTTGATTGTAGTGGAAGACTTTGTTTCTAGTATGGAGACCTTTAGTCAGTGTCTACTTCTCGGTGATGCACTATGGGCATGGCTACGTGTAGGCTTTTATCTCTTTTCTAAATCTGACCACTTCCAGTTATTTGGGAGGGGTGGCAGCAGTGTATTTGTTCCAACACCCTGTTCTCTGCAAATTGGCAACAGTACTGTTAGTGATGACACAAAGGCAATCCAGCTATTGGCATACAGAGAACACCAATTAATAGCAACAACTATGGATAGCAACATCCGTATTAATAGCAACACCCTGGCAATAGTAATGAAATCAGCAACAATAGTGAGAGAGACAAACAGAATATTGACATACCCTAAGAATCAATAATGTACCACCCTTAACCATAGAAATTTATAACAATAGTATAAACACTAATACAGATAAAACATTGACATACAATAAATATCTCCTAAATGCAACAACTATACCCTCACTAACAACAGAAAAGTATTCAACAGTGATAGCATAGAGTTAACTAAAGATTAATAAAGTTTAATGATTATTGTAGTAAATATAGAAGGGTAGGAGACTAAAACAAGTAAAATTTGAAAACTGAAGTAATGGAAGATGAGGAGGAAGAAGGAAAAGTGTGACAAAGAATCTTATTAAGAGCCAGGCATAGTGGCACACATCTGTAATCCCTGTACTTGGGTGGCTGAGGCAGGAAAAGCTTGACAAGTTTGAGGCCAGCCTGGACTACATATGAGTTCAATGTCCTTACCCACATTGGTAGATGGGAAAAGCAATCAGACAGTTGGTTTCTTGGCTGGATATGTCAGTGGGGCAGGGGTTCAAGCCGACTGCTGGACTTAATGCTAGTCTTTCAGATCCAGCCTACACCTGGCTTCTCATCACAGATAGTACAGCCCTGAGTACTTCCTGGACTGGGCTTAAACTTCTCAGAGGGTCTATATTTAGCCTGTACCCTCTTTGTGTCTGTTTCTTGTGGCTTTTTCTCACCCAGTCACTGTGGGAGGGTAACAATAGGAACTCCAAAGTGAAGTTGTTCTGTGACCAAGTCTTAAACAATCAACCCCTTCCCAAAATGGCTCCTGATTAAACCCTCTCAAATATGGTGGGTGCTGCACTAAATTTCTCCTCCAAGTCTAGCTTGCCACATGGAAGGAGCCACTTTTGGAGGAGAACTCCATCCTGGTTTTTGCAGTTTCCTGTAGGCTTTTTGGGGGGATACTGCTGCTGACCTGGTTGGTTGTTTCTCTCTGGAGCTAATCATCCAAGCTTGCCATTTCTCTCCAGGCATTGGCCTTATATACCATCAGGTCAGTCGGTCAGTTCACACCTCTGCTGCCCTGTGCTTGGAGAAAACAAAATGCAGAGCAGGCTTGCAGTTGACTGGCAGCTTGTGCCAAGGCATGAAATCCAAAGGCACAGAGTTGCCTGGGCTCTTGAACTTTCTGAGTTTCATCCATGGTTGTGACTCCATAAAGCTTAAAAATTTCAAATACCTGACCCCCTAAAAACAAGTTGATTGCCATTGGTGACGACCTAACCTAGCAGACAGTCCAGCTGTGGAAACCTCCAGGCAGGCACTACACAATCACTGCCTATCTCCAAGTGCAGGGGACAGCTGAGCCTGGGGCTGGGACCCCCAGCCAGATGTCTCAGTGTTCCCCAGTTTGTCTCTGGCTGCCTTGCCTCCTCCTTTTTCTTTATTCTGACAAGGACTCACAGCTAAAAGTTTGCCTTAAATCTCAGAGGAGATTTTGAACTTGGACTTTTAAGCCACACTGGAACTGTTAAGATTTTCGTGACTCTTAGAGACAGACTAAATGCATTTTGCATAAAGAGATGCACATGAGTCTTTTAGGGACCAGAGCAAAATGTTATGGTTTATAACCAGATGTCCCCCAAGTGTCTCTGCATTCATTAATAGGGCTTTTGAAAGTTGATTGAATTGTGGGGGTGTTATAACTAGCTTGCTGTTGGGAGGTGGGCTCTGGTCAGAGAGCCTGGTCGCTAGGAATATATCTCCCTTCCCTGCTCCCCTCTCACTCTCTGCTCCCCGACTATCATGAGGTGAGCAGCTTTCCACTACCAGGTCCCTCTTCCATGCCATTCTGCCTGGAGCCAACTGCCCAAGGGGTAACACACGAGGCAAAATAAACCTCTCTCTTTTAATGTGTTTGTGTTGAGTACTGTGTCTCAGCAATGAGGAAAGTAACTAATACAAGACTTCATTGGATTAAGGGACACCAGGCAGATTAGTAAAGCATGATCCTAGTATATCTGGATGGGTCATAGAGGCATCACCTTGGGTATTCTCGATGGTTCCTTACCTGTTGCTCCTGCACTGTTCCCCTGCTCTACTTCCCAGCCTCTGTGAACTAAGCAGTTTTTCTCCACCAGGCCTTCTGCCAGGAAGCACCTGTCTTGGAGCCTACCAACCATGTACTGAATATACTGAGACCATGAGCTCAATTAAACCTTTCCTCCTTTAAGGCGTTGGTAGTGAGTATTGTGTCCCACAGTGAGAAATCTAACTAAGGTAGATAACTGATACTGGAGAAGCGAGGTTGTTGCTGTGACTATAATTGACCATGTGGTTTAGAAGCCTTCACAACTGGTTTGTGCGAAGAGTTTGGAAAGGTTTGGAGATGTGGGTTAGAGAAACCTTAGAATGCAGTAAACAGAGCTTGATGGATGATTCTGGTTAGAACTCAGAAGATCAGAACACTGATAGGCATGTGGACGGTAAAGGCCAGCCCGAAGAGATATCAGTCGGGAACAAAGACTTCATTGGCAATTGGACTAGAGGGCAAGTGTGTTACACTCTGGCAGAAAATGTGTCTGCATTTTGCCTGTGTTATGAGACTTTGAAGGAGACTGAGATTAAGGACAATGTACTAATGTAATCTGACAGAGCAAATTTCAAGACAGCCTAACATTCAGGATGTAGCATGGACACTGCTGGTGGCTTTTAGCCAGATTCATAGAAGTATTGGGGGCAAATAGCAGAGCAGAACAATTTGAAAAATTTAAACTTTGGCCCAGAAGGCACCATGTGTAAGGGGCCAAAGAAAGTATGACTGCTGGAGAGATTAGCCATATTAAAAAACAAAAACAAACAGAAAACAAATACTTTGCCCAAAAAGAAAGATAGAGTGCAAAACTGTCAACCTTTCATTTGAGAACTCTATCAGTCAGTGCTTACTAGGGAAATAGATATAATGCAAGATACATAAATACATAAGGATTTACAAGACAGGCTTCCAGTGGCTGTCTGCAGAGTCAAGTTTGGAAGTGTGCAGAAGGGCTGTCTATGCACTGGAGATTTGAAGGATCCAGTCAGAGGCCTGGAGCTCACTGTCATGTCCCATGCAAGTCTGTATCAAGAGGCTGAAAGTTCTGTGCTGGAAGGTGGAAGAGTCTATGTTGGAAGACAGGAGACAATGTCCAAGGTAAAAGTGAAGAATGCCGCTCCTCTGAAGAAGTAGAAGTGAGCTTTCTTTCTTTGTGTCCCTTTTATTCCATTCAAGTGACAAACCTATTGGTTAGTGCTACTCACACCCAGAGTGGGTCTTCTGTCTTCAGTAAATCCCTTCACCCATACCCAGAACTATGCTGGTCCAATTTAGTTGAGTGTTTCTTACTTAAATTGGCATAATCAGTTAACTGTCACAAGAACAGTGTCCCTGGGAACCCTGCTTGAGAATGGTCACACAGGAAATTTGTTTCCCAAGATTGATTTCACTGTGTTCAACTATCCAGGCAGTCAGAGGTCACTACTGCCATAGTGCAAGGAGGCCCAACTACTGCTTCCAATGACAAGAGACCTTGGTGTTGTCTATTTTATTGGCATGCAGACTGCAAGAGCTGTGGGGTCAGGACAGCCACCACCCATATTTCTTTTCTTTCTTTCTTTCTTTTTTTTTTTGGGGGGGTGCCAGGGATTGAACTCAGGGCCCTGTGCTTGCAAGGCAAATGCTCTAACCACTGAGCTAAATCCCTAGCCATCTAAACTTTTTTTTTTTTAACAGAAGTTCACAGCCAAGAGTTAGTTGTCTTGAGTCCAGGAAGAGGCTTGGATTTAGGATTACAAGTGTGCACCATCAAGTCTGGTTAAAAAGTTCATTCTTTAAAAAAATCAACAAAACTGACAAAACTTTAGCAAGACCAATCAAGTGGGTAAAAAAAGAGAAGATGAATTACTAAAAGCAGGAAAGAACCAGGCACGGTGGTGCCTGTAAGCCTAGCATTCAGGAAGCTGAGGCAGGAGGATTAGGAGCTCAAAGCCAGCCTGAACTGCATAGCAAGACCCTGTCTCAAAAAAAAAAAAAAAAAAAAAAAGCAAGAAAAAGAGTGGTCATTACCATGGACCTCAAATAAAAAGAACTATAGGGAATACCATGAACAATTGCATGCCAATATATTAGCTACATTAGATGAGATACACACATTCTCTGGCACTCTGGAGGCTGAGCTAGGAGGATCACAGGTTCAAAACCAGCCTGGGCAACATATCAAGCATCTGTCACAAAATCTAAAAAGAGCTAAGGAAGTAGCTTGATTCAAGAGAGCCTGAACTACGTAATGAGTTCAAGGTCAGCCTGCCTGAATACACAGTGGGATCCTGTCACACATGCACACACATAGAGCCGTAGCACAAACCAAGTGTCTGTTGATGAATGAATAAGCAAAATGTGATAAATACCTATAATGGAACATTATGCAGGCTTTAAAAAGAAGGTGTCTGGGTGTGGAGGCACATGCCTGTGATGCCAGCACTTGGGAAGCTGAGTCGGGCGGATCACTACAAGTTCAAGGCCAGTCTGGGCTACCTACTGAGTTCAAGGTCAATCTGAATTATATAACTATATGATGAGACCCTGTCTCAAGAAAACCAAAACAAAATTAAAAATGTAAGAAGTAGTTCTGATACCAGTACTGACACATGCTGTAATGTAGAGGATCACTGAGGAAAGTACGTTAATGTGAAATAAGCCAGTTGTATAAGGATAACTACTGCATGATTCCACTTATATGATGTACATAGAGTAATTGGAATCATAAAAAAAAAATTGAGCTGGGTGTGGTGGTGCACGTTTGTAATGAGAGGATGAGGCAAGAGACTACAAGCTCCCAGTCACCCTGGGCCACATACAAATTTGAGGCCAGTCTGAGCAACATAGTGAGACTCTGTCTCAAAAAACCAGAGCTGGGGCATGTAGGTTAGTATAGAACACTTGCCTAGTATGTGCAAGGCCCTCGTTCAATCTCCTGCAGTGCAAAAAACAAAAAACAAACCAAGCAACCAAAACAACAGGGGTTGTGAAGGGTTAGGGAGGGGATATTAAGGAGTTACTTAATGGGTTTTTGCTTTACAAAATGAAAAAGTTCTGAGGCAGGAGGATCACAAGTTCAAGGCCAGCCTGGACCACATTGTGAGAGCCTGTCTCAAAAAACCAGGTAGGAAAAAAAAAAAAAGAAGAAGAAGAAGAAACAGAAATTGTTCTGGAAGGGCTGGCGTGCAGCTCAGCGGTACAGCACATGCCTACCATCCATGAAGCGCCAGGTTCAATCTCCGGCATCCTCCCCCTCCCAAAGAAGTAGTTCTGGAGACTGCACAACAATGTAAACACACCCCACTGCTGAATTGCACCCTTAAAAATGGTTAAAATGGAAATTTTTATGTTATATGTATTTAACTATAATTTTATTTCACTACAATTTTTTTTAAAATAGTAGTTTAAAAAAATTCTTCACAAATTCTTTCAAAATGTAGGAGAGGAAGGAACATTTCCCAATTTATCATGTGAAGCCAGTATTATCCTAATTCTAAAACAAGACAAAATCATCACAAGACAACTACAGATGAATATCCCCCACCCCACACACACAATGAAATTTCACTGTGTTCCCCAAACTGGCCTCAAACACTAGAGTGATCCACCCGCCTCAGACTCCTGAGTAGATGGGACAACAGGCACAACAGGCATGTATCACTGTTGTGATACATGCCTACAGACTTGGGTCCCTTATGAATGGGATGTAAAACTCCACAACAAAATAGACTATAGAGTTGGACCTCCTACGAGTGAGATGCAAAACTCCACAAAAAAAATATTGGCTAGTAGAATCAAGCAATATGTAAAAGGGATTATATGTCATGACCAAGTAGAATTTATCCCAGGAATGCAAGATTGGCTTAATATCCTCAAGTCAATTGATACAGACACCACATTACTAAAATAAAGGTCAAAGCCCACAGAATCATTTCAATAGATAAAGAGAAAGCATCTGACAAAATTCAACATAGTTTCATGATAAAAACAGTCCACAAATTTGGAATAGAAGGGAATTTCCTCACCAAATGTGGTGACACACCCATAATCCCAATGGCCTGGGAGGCAGAGACAGAAAGACTGTAAATTCAAGTCCAACCTGGGCAACTCTAATTTAGCAAGAAACTGTCTCTAAATGAATAGGCTGAGGCTGTAACTCCATGCAAAAGTTCTCAGTTCAATTCCCAATATGCCTCACATCCTGCCAAAAAAGAAGGGAATTTCCTCAACCTTATAGAGTGCGTCTATGAAACTCTTACAGCGATCGTATGTGATGGAGAAAGACTAGATGCAAGGATGTCTGCCTGGGCTATGAATACGTCCTTGTGATATTGGAATAGACAATAAAAGCAGCAACAAAAGGAAAAAAAATGGCTCTTCTGGTCCTGGGCACTTCAAGATCCGTGGATTACAGTGCAAACATGGCCAAGTTCAAGAACACACACATCCACGCATGCAAACGATAGAGAATGGTGTCAAGAAACCTAACCACAAACATGAATCTCTTAAAGAGGGTAGACCCAAAGTTCCTGGGGAACATGCACTTTGCCAAGAAGAATAAGAGGGGTCTGAAGATGCAGGCAAACAAGGTCCAGACCACGCGTGCAGATGCTGACACTACTGAGGCATTCTTCAGGCCTGAGGAGTTGAGTGCAACACCCCCAAGGACGTCAGTCACATACTTAGTCAACCTGCCTGCAGTGCCCATCCAAGCCTGGAAACTGTGTGCACACCTTGTCAGCAAGGGTCCCCGGCTCTGCCAAGAGACCAAGGCTGCTGCTCGCCAAGGCCCAAATATAGGCTGCAGTACCAGCTCCAGCTTCAGGTCTGGTCCTGGCTTGGACTCCCCAATGTATCCAGGCCCCAACGAAGCTTCTGTAATAAAGGCCTCTGTCTGCCCATGAGGACAAAAGTACACATGAGACTCTTGGGCTGTATCTGCATGGGCCTTGTGCCACTTGTACAAATAAACCTGAGGCAGGAGAGGGAGAGAGAGAGAGAGAGAGAGAGAGAGAGAGGAAAGAAAGAGAAGGAAAGAAGGGGATAAATGGAACTTCAACAAAATTGAAAACTTTAGCTCAGAGCAACTTTAGGGTATAGCTCAGAGGTGGAACATGTGCTTAGCATGTGCCAGGCCTTGAGTTTGATCCCCCAGTACCAAAACAGTAATAATAACAATAATAATAAATTTAGTCCTTCAAAGGATATCATCACCCAGATGTGGTGGCACATGCCTGTAATCCCAGCACTCAGGGAGGCTGAGGTTGGAAGATTGTAAATTGGAGCCCAGCATTAGCAATTTAGTGACTACGTGAGACCCTGTCTCGAAATAAAAAACAGCTGGGGATGTAGCTCATTTCAGAGCTGGGGATGTAGACATTTCAGTACAAAGGTCCTGGGTTCACTGGTTGCATCCAGAAAATGGCACCAAGAATCAATGGATTGTATCATATCAAATTCAAAACTTCTCACAGCAAAAGAAACAACCAACAGAGTGAAGAGACAACCTACAGAATGGGAAAAATTTTTTGCCAGCTATTCCACAAACAGAGGACTACTGGGCAACCCACTCGGGTCCCCTCACTTCTCTCAGGAGCTCTCTTGCTCTCTTTCAATAAATTTCCTACTCTTAACCTCCTTTGTTCCTTAGAATTCATTCTTCGGCTTCAGGGAACACGAACTCAGTGTAACTGACATCTAGCAGGTGGGGAGTTATATTTTTTCCCCTATATCACCAGCACCAAAAAACCCCAAAAAACAAAAACAAACAAACAAACAAAAAAAACCAGAGGACTACTATGTAGAATATATAAAGAACTCAAAAAAATTAGGCCACCCTCAAATAAAAGATATAATCAAAAAATTGGCAACTGAGATAAATAGACATTTCATACAAGAAGAAGTACAAATGGCCAATAAATACATGAAGAAATGCTCAATATGGCTGGCCATTAGAGAGATGCACATTAAAACAACACTGAGATTCCATCTTACTCCAGAAAGAATGGCTATTATCAGGAAATCAAATAATAACAAATGCTGGTAAGGCTGCAGGGAAAAAGGAGATCTTCTGTATTGTTGGTGTTAATGTAAACAAGTACAACAACTATAGAAACCAGTATGGAGAGTCCTTTAAAAACTAAAAATAGAAATTCCATTTGACCCAGTCATTCATCTAGATTTCTTCCCAGAAGAATTAAAGACATCATATTAGAGTGATGCATGCATACCCATGTTTACAGCAGCATAATTCATAACAGCTAAATTTTGGAAGTGGCCTATATATCCATCAATGGAAGAATGGATTTTAAAAGGTGGTATTTGTATGCAATGGAGTACTACTCTGCCATAAATAAAGATAAACTAGAGTCATTTGTAGGAAAATGGATGCATTTTTGAGATCGTATTGTTAAGTGAAATAAATCAGACACACAAGCTTAAATATCACATGGTTTATCTTATATGAGAAAACCTACATGTAAATAAAAGAGCAAAATAAAAGGTGATAGGAAGTAGGGAGATAGGTCTTTCTCAGATGGGAAGGGTACCAAGGGACAGAGTGAGGGGGAAGGAGAATTGGAGAGGAAAAAAGATTAAGATGTGTCATGTACATGTGCCAACTCCATACAAGGAATGCAGTCATTACATATGGCAAACATGTACTAAGAAAAAAGAAAAAGAAAATACTAAATCTTGAAGGAAAAAAAAGCATTTTTAGGTAGCTCATAATTTTTTTAAAAGCCCCTGAGTTCAGTCCCTAGTACCCACCACCCAAAAAAATTATCAAAATGTGAAAAGTCAGTCCACAGAAAGGGAGGAAATATTTGCAAGTCACATATTTGATAAGGGATTTGTATTTAGGATATATAAAAAAATGCTTACAACTCAGTAACAAAAAGACAAAGAACCCAGTTAAAAAATAAGAACAGGATCTGAATAGACATTTCTCCAAGGAAAATGTACAAATAATCAATAAGCACATGGAAAGATAATCAATATATTTAATCATCAGAAAAACACAAATCAAAAACTACAATGAGATACCATCTAGAATGACTACAAGAAAATGCAAAATAGCAAATGTCAGTGAGGGTGTGGACAAATTAGAACCCTCACACTCTGTTGGTGGGAACCTAAAATGATACAGTCACTGTGGAATATATGTAGTTTGGTAGTCTCTCAAAAAGTTAAATACAGGGGCCAGGAATTTAGCTCAGTGGTTAGAGTGCTTGTCTTGCAAGCACAAGGCCCCGAGTTCGATCCCTGGCACCAAAACGAGACAAAACAAAACAAAAAAGTTAAATACAGGAGTTACGGATTTAGTTTGGTGGTAGAGTGCTTGCTTAGCAAGCACAAGGCCCTGAGTTCAATCCCCACCAATCTCCCCACAAAAAAGTTAAATACAGAATTACCGTATGACCCAGCAATCCAGTCATAGGTATATACCAAAAAGAATTAAAAAGATATTTAAACAAATATATGAACATCAATGACCACAGCAGCACTGTTCACAATAGCAAATGGCAGAAACAATCCAAAAATCCATCAGCAGACTAATAGGTAACTAAAATATGGTTTGTTGACACAAATGAATTATATTTAGCAATAAAAAAAACTAGAAAATGGGTGCTTCTTGAAAATATGCTTAGTCAAAGAGGCTAGTCACAAATGACTACGTATTTCTCACAAATTCCATTTATATGAAATATTTGGTGGCCCTCTTAGCACAGTGGGCAGCACATCACTCTCATAATCTGAAATATTTGGATTAAACAAATTCATAGAGAGAGTAGGTAGTTTAGTGGTTGCCTAGGGCTGGGGAAAGACAGGGGCATTGGAAGATGCCAGATAAGGAGATCTGTTAGTCAGTATTCTGTCACGGTAACAAAATACCTAAGATAATTAACTTAAAAGGAGGAAAGGTTTATTTTGACTTACAGGTTCAGAAGTTTTAGTCCATGGTACTTGGCCCTGTGTACTAGGGCACAGTACATCATGGCAGGAGCACATGATGAAGGGGGCTGCTCACTTTGTGGTACCAGAGATGCAAATAGAGAAAAAGAGAGGCCAAGATCCCTACATCCCCTTCAAGGCATGTCCTCCATGACCCAAGTTCCTTCCACCAGACCCCACTCTTAAAGGTTCTACCACTTTCCAGTAGCATCACATGTACTAGGGACCAAATCTTCAATCAGGGGCATTTCAGACCCAAAAGACAGTAGGGAAAGAAGAGAGCAATGAAATGTTATAAACTTAGCAGATCATGGCTGTTCATGCCTCGAATCCCACCACTCCAAGAGACTGAGGTAGGAAGGCTGTAAATTCAAAGCCCAGCCTGAGTTATTTAGTGACTTAGTAAGACCTTGTCTTAAAATAAAAAGGCCCAGGGTTGTGGCTCAGTGCCTTGGTATATTAGTTACTTTTCTAGAGTCAATGGTTTGCAAGAGAGCAGATTTAATACAGGACATTTACAAGTTACAACATTCACACACACAAGACAAATGCCGAAAGAGTGCAGAATGTCTATCTATGCACTAGAGACCCGAAAGATCCAATCAAGGGCTGGGAGCCCACAGCAATGTCCCTTGTACTTCTGTGTCTTCAGCACTAAAAGACTGAAGAAATCTATACTGGAGGCAGAGTACAACACTCACGGCAGAGATGAAGACCAGAGCTCCCCGAAGCAAACAGCAGCCATCCTCGATGACAGCAAGGCCCCAAGCTCCTTCTGTGACAAGAACAGCCGAGTCCTCTTTGGGAGAACCAGCCACAGCAGAGCTTCTCCTGGGAAACAGCCA
>PVJO010026521.1:0-20973 GCA_004026905.1 Hystrix cristata
TGATCTCCCCACACACCTTCCTCTCCTCCACGCCAGAAGTCGCCTTGCCCAAGGGCAGTTCTCTCTCTCTTCATACTGTACTGTACTATACTGTAGTTTCTTTCATATTTTTGTGATTAAAAAATATACATAATTCAGAACAGATTAATGTTATTTACATTGAACCTTATGGGGAAATTTGATTCGATTTGCCACCAATTTGGTTCTCGACCAGAAATGTGGAAGGAATTAAGTTTGTGAACTGAGGTACTACGGTAATTGTGGATTATCTATTTGGAAGATTCAATATAGGGCATTCTACCATCAGACCAAACTAGTAATTTTTTCTTTTTTATTTCTTCATAAATTTTGATACATTCTTTTTTTTTTTTTTTTAGATTTGGAGAACAGGTTAAATTGCTGAAAAAATAATAGCAGCTATTTACGAATTGGCACTGCACTATGATATTTCAAACTGTCAGAATTCAAATTCAGACTTTGTACTGCATGAGTCATATGACCTTGAAAGATACTTCTTAGCCTCACTTTCCTCATGTGTGAAATGGGGAGAAACTTATTTAGCATGAGTGGTTATGAGGCTTGCATCAATAATTTATACATGAAACTTAGAGTTTTCTGACACTCAGTAAGCTCCTAAATTAGTCTGTTACTTTCTTCTATGGCATTAGTTGTGGAATGTTATAGTTTAGATAATTTAGATTAAAAATGTCCCTTAAAAGTCTCATGAGTTGGAAGGTGATTAGATTATGGGCTGCCATGTTCTCCAGCGGACCTCCCACTGACGAGCGCAGTCACTGAATGTGCTGCTAGAATGCGGGCCGCCGGGCTGTGACCTGGCAGGGGGCGCTCGGCTCCTTCGCTCACTGGTTCCTGCGTGCAGTGGGGCGGCCAGTGGTGCTCTCCAGGCCTTTCCACTGCACATTCCCACCTTGGAGCCGGCTGACTTTGGACTGAACTGGAACCGATAAATCTGTCCTTTAAGTTGTGGATGTTTGGGTATTTTGCCCCAGTGACAGGAAAGTGACGAACACATGGAGTAAGTTACTTCAAACACTATGATCACGTGACTCCTGTGTGCAAGCGAATTCCAGGAAGACTAGCGGTGACTACTTGGTTTGTGGCACATTCCCATCTGAATCGACGCCTTTGTCACAGGTAATTCGCATAGGAATGTGCAAACATATCTTCCTGGGTGCGGTGTCTATTGTCTTGCATCGTAGAACTTTCCATCTTTACATAAATAAGGTACAAGAACCCGTGTTCCCAGGGGGCCCAGCAGCTTCCACTTGGTCCAGCTGTAAGTCCTACCTGCCGGGTCTGCCATTTGTCTCTGGAGAGTCTTCTCCAGGGAAGCCTTTCCTGCCCTCGAGGTTTTGAGGGCAGGCCACACAGCCCCTGCCCCTGCTGGCTATCACACGTCTGTCTTTGGCAGACTGCACACCAACGCTCGCCTTCACTGTGGCTGATTTCTCGGCGGCCACGGCTGTGCAGGTGAAATCTCTACCCCACCTGGCATTTGCCAAAGTGACAAATTTTGCCACACTCGACCTGGAATGGGCTCGTTGCGTATGGTGTCTCGGAGAGCTTTTGGAAATACTGTGTGTTATGGTTTAGCTCAAGAATGACCACCCAAACGCACATGTGCTCAAAGGTGGGGCTTTCGGAGGGGTGCTGCATGCATAGACAGGTGGGCTCAGGGGCCGAAGGTGCTCTTGGAGGTGGGGCCTCGGGAATGACGTGGGAAGGTGCATTCCCCTCCCCACTCCTTCCCTTTCTCCCTGCTTCCCCGCCGCCACGCCATGAGCAGCTTCTTTCCACCCAGGGCCTTCCATCGTGCCCTTCCTGCCTTGGAGCCGGCCAACCATGGGCTGAGAACATGAGCCAATATAAACCTCTTCTCCTTCAAGATGTAGGTGTTGGGCGCTTTAGGCCAGCAACAAAAAGGTGACTAAGGCAGCCTGTTACTGGCCCCATTCTTCATCCTGTGCACCGGGCGGCCGGGGAGCAGCAGAGAGGCAGCCTTCCCAGGGGAGCCCGTGTTAGCAGCTGACAGGACAGATCCCGCCCCGGGTGACTAAGGAGGCTCAAACCCATGATCAGGGTACCACCTTTTCATCTGATGCCCTGAAGCAGATGAACTTTGGCTGCTTTACAGAGCCTTAAAAAATAGACTTCTGGCTCCACTCATGTTAAAGCGATTGTAAAGTATACGTAGATCTCCTACCACATCTCCTGCTGTGTGCACTTCCTTTTCATTTTATTGGGTGCACGGACTTTGAGCACATTTTGTTTATTTCTCCAACACTCCTTGGCGCTGATTCATTGCCACGGTCAGTCAGCTGTCACAGCACACGCGTTCACTCTTCATCATTGTGGCTGCTGTTATCTGGTTCTGCAGCGCCGTTTTAACTCATCTTCGTTTGGATTAGAGGACTATTCTTAGCAAAATGTTTGTTAAGTAGCCGAAAAGTATTTTTCGCCCTCACTCAAGTGCTTGGAAGCAGGATGGAATATTTCTTGGCCTGGGATCATGCAATTAACTCAAGTAGGATGGATTTGGAAACCCTCCTACTGTTTTGTCTAAATACTCAGCTCTGTGCTGTAAGGAAGGAAGCGATTAATTGTGCTTTTAGGCTCTCTCTGTACACAAGAGAACTCCATGGCACATTTTCAGAATGGCACACCCTGGATTGTCCTGGCTGGTCATCTTTGACTCGTCCAGACAGTGCGATCTTTTACACTCTCTGCTTTTGCTGGACAGTTCTGTGCAGGCCTTCGGGAAGCGCAATGCTCAGGGTAGACTGTGTCTTAGTGCAGGTGACACGTGTTAACTCTGGGACCTCCACTTGGGAGGCATTTGGAGGAACGGGGCTCTCAAGCAACAGGGGGTAAGTTATAACTCTTGTTCTCCAAAATATTGCAAGAGAATGGGCAACAATTTTAATTCACTTGAGTGGAAAAAATGGAAGAATGAGTGAATCCTGACAAATATTCTATGTTTAAAATAACCTATATTTAAAGGTATTTCTAACAACTGGAGTCTATTGAAGGCTCTACGAGCAGATGGTGCAGTTAAATTAAGTCTTTAGCATTTGCTTAAATATGGTTAGCGAATGTGTCATTTGGGAAAAAATGTAGTAAAAAGCTGCCTCCCCAAAAAATAATTGCCGGTGGGTAGGTTGTATGCATGTGGGTGCATTGGATGCATGCCTGCGTGTGTGTGTACCTAAAGGAGTGGCCGTCTGGCATATCTGTAACAAAAAAATGAAAATCAATCTTTTGAGCATCAGTTTGAACTTATTCTGCTGTAAATTGGGGCAAGAATTCAAGGGAATTTGAAGAGTCTTCTCATTTAAGTGACACGGTATATCTTAGCTCTGCTATGAGCTTGAACAGAATTAGGCAAAAAAAAAAAAAGTAATCTTCGTACCTTCTTTTCATTTGTGTTATAAAACCTGAGATTTTATAAGGGGCTGAGAATAATGACATCAGATAAATTTTCTTCTTAATAATTTGTCATTTTACAAAACACTGATTTTCATCTAAAAGATTTTGTTGTTAAAACTTTCTGTTTCATCATCCAGTTTGGTCAAACAGGCTATACGGTAAAGGAGTAACTTGTGGCAGATGCACCCGGCTCCCAGAGCAGCCAGAAGAGGAGCTAGGTGACAACGTATACACTACACACATTTTCTGATTCCTGTCCCCAGGTACGTGGCTGAGAAAGAGGCTGTTAGAAGCCAGGAAGTCACACAGGAACGGTGGATACAGATTGGGCGCTCAATCTGTGAAGCAGCCGGACTGCAGGGACCGAGGTGGGCCACACAGATGTCCCCTCCACATGGGCACGGACTGACCTGTGGAGGGCAAGAAAACAAGGCCAAGCAGGAAGGAACTAAAGCAAGCAGAGCAGTTTGGGTCGCTTCTTGAGTGGGAGAAGAGCCATTAGAAACATCAGACAAAGAATCCTAGAAAGTGCATCCTGTTCTTAGTTAGGTCTACAAGTGGCAGATGTATTTTCCCAGTTTATTTTTGTCTTTGCCTTTATATATTTACAGATTATCTTGGTCCATTTGAACTGCTATAGCAGAATACTTTGAATTGGAAATTTCTAAATGATTGAAGGATATTACTCATAGTGAGAGAGAAGTCCCAGCTCAAGAGATTCTGGCAGATCTGGTGTCTGGTGAGGACATGTTCTCTCCTTCATCTGTGGCACCTTGTGCCATGTTCTCACACGGGATAAGGGGTGAGCAAATGTTTTGCGGCCTCTTATATGAGGACACTAATCCCATTCACCACGGAGCCCTCAAGATGTAATTAGTTCCTGCAGGGCCCTCTCCTTCATACCACTGTGTTTGGACTGGGTCTCTACATACAAATTTGGGGGCGGGCACAGATATTCAGACCACAGATCATTGATGAATTTTGCCATGGAGAGACTTTGAAGCTACATTGTCAATGTTACCTTGTTTCATCTTATAATTTTTGGGTCTTAATTCATTCTTACAGTGGGCCCAATCTCCAATAGAATAAAATTCTCCATGATTCCCCATTGTGGTAGACTTATTATTGTGGTCATCTTGAGCCAGAACACCCAGCTGGACTGAGTTGGTGTGATGCTGGGCGTAGAGGGTCCACCTGAGGATTGTTGCTGATGCAACATAAAGCAGAGTGGGAGCAGAAGCTAGTCGGCGGGCTGTTTCCCAGGAGAAGCTCTGCTGCAGCTGGTTCTCCTGAAGGGGACTCGGCTGTTCTCATCAAGGAGGGAGCTCGGGGCCTTGCTGTCGTCGAGGATGGCTGCTGTTGCTTCGGGGGAGCTCTGGTTGTCATCTCTGCTGCGAGCAGTGTATCTTGGTTCCAGTGAAGATTTCTTCAGCCATCATCTGCAGACACAGACGTACATGGGACAGTGTCGTGGGCTCCCAGCCCTTGATTGGATCTTTTGGGTCTCCAATGCATAGTTGGACATTCAACACTCTTACTGCATTTGCCTTATGGGTGAATGTTGTAACTTGTAAATGTCCTGTATTTAATCTGCTCTCTTACAAACCATTGACTCTAGAAAGGTAACTAATACACCTGTGTTGTGTTTAAAGACTGAATCCAACTTTATTTTTCCTCAGTTGGTAATACAGTTGTGTCAGCACTGCTTATCAAATAGTCCATTTCTCTGTGCTGCTCTGATTTCAAATGAAACTCTTCATCATAAACTAAATGTATGCATAAAATTTTAATGTATTTTTGGACTTCTAATTAGATCAATCTTACAAGTTCATATGTCAATATAACTTGTTTCTTTTAATATGTATATTTTTAACAGGCCAAAGCGTGAAACCTTTACAAAAATAGTGCAGTGGTCTCTGTACCATCCCCCCAGCTTCTCCCAGTGATAATATGCTCACAACCGTAGCATGCTGTTAAAATAAGCGAATTAACTTCAATACAGAATTTATTTCTATTTTACCAGTTGATAAAGGCACTTTTTGTTGAGGAAGACAATGTGTAATTCTATGAAGTTTTCTAACATATGTAGAGTCATGATCACAAGGTACAGTTCCATCGGTGCAAAAGATTTCCTTGTGTTACCACTTATTAGTCCAACCTAACACCTGGAAACCACTGACCAAGTTGTCGTGTGCATCCATAGTCCATTTCTTTACATTGCTGATAACATTCCAAGGTGTGGATGAGTCACAGTTTGATCATTCGCCCACCGAAGTGAGCTTGAGTCATTTATGTGTTTGCTTATTACTAATATTTTCGATGAACACTCATACCTAGGTTTATCTGTGAATGCAAGTTGTCATTACTCTGGAATGATTGTCCCAGTTCCATAAGAAATGGACACTGTTCTCAGAGGGACGGCACCTTTTCTCATTCCCACAGCACAGTGATGTACAGATGATCCTTCCAGCAACTGGTACGGTCACTTTATTTTAGCCATTCTGATAAGTGAAGTCTCGTGATGGGGTTTGAATTTGCACTCGCCTGATGACTGATCATCTTGTCCTGTGCTTGTTGCCATACGTATATACTGCTTTCCTTTTGCTTATTTTCTGATGGTATTTTTTATTCATTGTTGAGCTTTGCGCCGATGCCCACACCGCACTTTTCAAATGAAAATATTTACTTTAGTGTATTGGTAGTCAGCCGTGCACCTCAGTAGCTGCACTGAGGGAACACAGGAAACAATCTTCATGTTCACCCACTCGACAGATCAACAGCAAAGTCTGTCAAAGGGGTGATGGGTGAGTTTTACCCACCTTATGCTCTGTGTTACATTTTGTGTATTTACATTTTGTTTTATTAAATGTTTCCTTTTGATTTTTCTTGTAGAATTGCCCAACTCAGTACAATGTCAGTAAAATGAGTTTTCACAACTTTGGGAAGAGGTTGAAAGTGAGTCAGCAGGTGACTCGGCTACCAGTGATGACTTGGATCATGTAAGCCAAAGAAATTTTGACAGTGAGATGGAGCAAGATATGATAGAGAAATAGAGAATAAAGATCCTGATTCAGATGAGTAAGAAAACAGTAATGTAACTAAATATTTGAGTAGTCAAAATGCTACAAAATGGTCATGTATATCTGAACATTAGAACTAGGTTCTTGCCGGGTGAGACCTGTTGGATGGAAAGCCAACACTGTGTTTCAGGGTCGGGACTTGTAAGGCATGATATGCTACAAGATGTTGTGAAATACACTAACAATGAAATACAAGTAAAATGTTCTATATGCACCAATAGGAATACTCAAAACATATTATCATAACAGTTTATGATCTGAACTAAAAGTCTTCATAACAAGACTTTATCATTCTAATTGTCAGAATCTAAAGGATTTATGGAGACAAGACAGACATGGCATTGCGATTTTTAGAACAATAATGACACACAAGAGATTTAGTTTCCTTCAAAATTGCCTATGTTTTGACAACAAAAGGACATACAAAGAAAAAAAGTCTGACAATGTGGCTGCTATTCACTCATTTTTTGAAAGCTTTATTTCAAACTGTCAAGCAATTTATACACCATCCAAATATGTGACAACTGATCTGATAACTTGAATCATTTCCTGGTTGTTGAAGGTTTCAGCAATATATGCCAAATAAACCTTCTAAATATGGTATAAAAATATAAGCCCTGGTAGATGCTAAGACATTTTACACCTTTAATTTAGAAATTTATCTTGGAACTCAGCCACCAGGTCTGTATTCATGCAGTAATAAACAGTATGACTTTGTGAACAGACTTGTTGCACCTATTTCAAAAAGTAACTGAAATATCACATTGGAAAACTGGCTCACTGGTTGCCCACTGATGTTACATTTGCGAAAAGAGCACCGGGTGACCAGCACAGAAACTATTCGCAAAACAAAGCAGAGATTCCTGAAAAAAATGTTGCAAGTTCACAACAGAGAAATGTATAGTACAATCTTTGAATTTCAGAAAGATGTAACATTGGCCTCCTACGTATATGGTGAAGAAAAACAAAGTAATATTGAGACTGTTAATGTTATACCATGATGATAAAATTGATAGTGAAGCCCAGTGTGGTGGTGCAAGCCTGTAATCCCCGTGTTTGGGAGCCTGAGGCAGGAGGATCCTGTGAGTTCAAGGTTGGCCTGCACTACATAGTGAGTTCAAGGCTAGCCTGGACTGCATAGAGAGACCCTGCCTAAAAAAAACAACCAATCAAATGAAAAAGATTAATAGTGAATCCTCAACACAAACGAAGCCAGAAATGGTCATATTTTACAACAAAATGAAAGGCAGAGTAGATGTTGTTGACAAGTTATGGAGACGCTATGATGTCACTTGAAACACAAAGCATTGACCAATGGTTATGGTTCACTAAACACGTCAGGCATAACTAGTTTCATAGTTTACAAAGCAAATAACAAGCACAAAATATCATGGAGAAATTTTCTTAGAGGATAAATGATCAATTGCAACAGAGGAAGAACAGTATGTATCATCCCAAAGAACTCCACAAAAGAATTCTGGAGCAGACTGGTGAGCAGACAGGTGAAACGTCACAAGACCCTCCTAAGAAAACAGAAAGACCAGCAAGATGTTGGGAATGTCCTACCAAAGACAAACACATGTGTTCTCAGCAGAAGTGAGACTTGTGTGTGGAACATGCTCTTCTCATGTGTCAAAAGTGCCCTGAGTGTGATAATTGAAGTAAAGATTGTTTTTGTGGAAGTGTTATTTGTATTTTCATTGTAGGTCATATAGGAATTTATTTCTGTTGTTATTTTTCAGATTTAGTAAGCAAAAAAAACATTAAACACTCAGTATGTTTGATATTTTATTTCAGTGATATTTTATTTTCCTGCTAAGTGCACATTGTATAACATAATAGAAAGCTCCTGACAAAAGAGAAAGGTGAGGTAAGTGCGGCCTGCCACACAGGAAACGAAAGCTAACCACACATGCTGTCAGTGTGAGCGATACGTGCGTATGGAACGTGCTGTTCTCATGTGTGAAGACGGCCTTAGGTGTGATAATTGAAGTCCAGATTATTTCTGTGCCACGGTTTTAGTTGTATATTCATTTTAGTTCATAAAGGAATTTATTTCTGTTGTCACTTTTTGGATTTAGTAAGCAAGTAAACAGTTGATACAAAAAAATGTTGTATATTCTGAACACTCAGTACCTATTAAAAATTTAACATTTTATTTTCCTGTTAAGTACATGTCATATAATATAATAAAACTCATAAAATTAAAATAAAAAATTCATCAATAGAAATACTCCTAAGAAAAATGAGGGGGTTATAGGTCCACTGTAATGGGCCCTTTAAAAATTTTTCAGTGGTAGCCCTTAGATTCCGTGCCTCCTTTACAGCCAGAAATAGGGTCCTCCTTGCCCTGGAGTCTTTATTTCCACTTTTACTGTCTTCTGGGTTTCAACATATGGAAGGGGGCTGCTGATGAGGGAATTTTGATATTAAATTGCCGCAAAAAAATGTTAAAATCAATCTTACGATAGTATGTATGCTAAATGCAAGTGTCTGTCCTGCAGTTATCAATTAGGATGTTAGAACCGCAGTAGTTTTGTTATAATAGCACTTTCTTTCCATACTGGAGATAGAAGTCTTACCCATCTGGATTAAGCACTCTACCAATGAGCTGCACCCTTAGCTCGCGTTGTTTAAAAATTTTTTATTTTTGAGAGTGTCTTGCTAAGTTACCTCAAACTTGCAATCATCTTGCTTTAACCTGCTGAGTGCTGGGAATGTATGTGTGTTTCCCAAGTATAATCAGTACTTGGGAACTGGTACTTCCCAAGTATAATCACTAATACCGCACAAGCACTGAGGAGATGAGTTAATGGCCCTTCAAGATCTAATATTCCATGATTCAGATCAGCACGATGGTTCAGTAAGGGACCTAAAAAGCAGATATTCATCACCAAGTCTACTTCTGGGCTCAGTAAGAATTTGAAAGGCACTTCCTTTTGTGAACCAAGTTAATACAATTCCTCTTTTCTTGAGGACATGATTATATGCTTAAGTGCTCTTAAATTCACGCAAACAAAAAGATCATAAATGTACAAGAATAGCAGGAAGAGTAAGGAAAATTATTTTAATAAAGGAAAATAGAAACCAAAGAAACCAAAATAAAATGATACATGTTCACAAAACCAGATTTCTCAACTTAATTCTGACATCTGATAGCTGCAATTCTGAGAGCAACCAGGAACTTGCTGTTGATCAACCCTTCACTGTAGCTGGTTTTGATGCAAAGACAATGACTCATCCAGCTGCAGTCTGCAGGGTCACTATGGATATTTACTTACAGATTTCTAATCTAGACTTTTCACACGCAAAAGGAAATTTCTGAAAATCACCTCAGTCCACTGAAGATTTTTAAAAAGAAAATAAAAGAGGGAAAAATAATTTTGATAATCTCATTCTAAGGCTGAGATCCAGACACTGAGAATCTTGTCCCATGCACCTGTTCCTAGCGTGGTACCTTCCTTCTCTTCTATGAGAACTAAATATTCCTATAAATATACTCAGTCCACTTTGATTTCAGAAAAGTGGGCACCAGGAACCAACATTAAAAGAAAAGTTTTATGTCAAGTAACAAAAAAAATTAAACTTTGTTCACCTATCAGACTTTGCCAAGGGTTACATTTCAGGCAGCGTGGTCCTGCCTCTGTGGGAATCTCCTTCCCACAAAGCGAGAACCATCAGCACCAACAGTACAGCCGGGATCCAGGTCTTCCCTGCCGAAGCATCTTCTCCATAAACACCGACAGTTTCCTTCCAGTCATCGCCGTAATCAAGAATCTCCAGCGCTCTCTCAGGGAACGTGCTCCCCAAAGGCCAGTGTTAGAAACATAGTGCCCATACTCACATGTCAATGGTATTTGGAGTGGGGCATTTGTGAGGCCATCTAGGTCAGAGGAGTTCATGAGGGTGGCCCCAGGATGGCATCGGTGGCTTTCATAAGAGGAAGAGAAGCCCGAGCTGGCGCTGTCTTGCCCTGTGAGGCCTCACCATGTCATGGTACAGAAAGAAGGTCCTCCCCAGATGCCCGCAGCTTGGCGCCTCCAGAACTCTGAGTGCTCAGTTATAAGAACACCACGTGAACCAGGGCCAGTAGGATCGTGGGACTGAGAACCGTGGAGAGATAATGCATTGATACCCTTAAAATGGAAAAAAAACGAATCCAGCTTCTAGGTATCTATTTGCTACCATCTGAGTGGCCAGGGGACACCTCATGTTCTCATCCCCCCACTTCTGCGTGTGAACTGGCCCTGTCCCAGGGGACACAGCACCTTACAGACCTCTTTCCCAAGGCCGAGCTTATGCTCGGAGTCAGGCATTATGTAAGGCCACCACTCTCCTCTGGTGTCTGAGGCCTGAGGGGACAGTGAGGTGGAGACTGGTGGGCCTGGGTCTCTCTGTACTCAAGTGCTCCCCTAGAAGCGGGAAGCACAGGAGGCAGAAGCTATTCTGCTTTCTTAAACTAAATGCTCATTTTTCTTCAATAGACTTTCACGTTAACATTGCGCCATGTTAGGAAATGCCTACCGATGGGGAAAAATCATATTAGACATCTTTTACGCCAGAGAAAGACGAAGGTAGAAGTTGGTTGATGTTGCTATTGAATGCAATAACAAAAACTCGAATCACTGTACCTTACAAGTTTAACTTTCTCTTTACTATTGTCTTTGCATTCTTGACATTCTAACTTGGCCCCAAAATTACTTGTATTTAGACTTTAAGAAAAGAAAATTACAGAAGTTTTGTTTTATTTTATTGTTAAGATTTAATTTTTAGTCACTAAAACATTTCTCATTCTCTGGTCTTGGTGTGTGTGTGTTGTGTTTAAATGTAAATATACATAATTAGAAGTTTCATTTTTGCCATTCGTAGTGTTTAGCTCAGTGACATTAAGTATACTCATGTTCTATGCACATTCACTTTTTAAATTCATCTATTATTCAGCTGGAATTTTGAAAAAATTTGCCCAAGGTACAGTGGGGTCTGGTGAGTGCAGCTCTGTCTGAATCCAAGACCCATGTGTTTATCCCTCACACTCTCCCTCCCTTTTCTGGACAAAGGTCATGATCATCTAAACTGGTTTTTATAAGTTACTCAGCATAGGAAAAAAATAAATAGAAATATATGGCAGACTGAAAGTATTTTGTTAAAAAAAAAGAGTCCTAAATTCAAATTGAAACTATTAGTATAAAATTATGATATATTTTATTTTAGAAACAAAAAACCCTCACTCCATTCACAAGAAGTCCTTAGGAACCGGGTGGCTGGACTGTGGCCTTGAGACAGCACCACCAAGCAAGGAGGTCAGGGTGCTTTGGAGACGTGGCTGACCCCAGGTCTAGGGCAGGAAGCGCAAGCAGAGCCTGCAGCAGGTGGTAGGTACAGGGTTGGTACAGGGATGGCAAGAGAGCGCTCAGCAGTTACCAGGGTGAGTGTAGAGGGCTCTCCAGCCTACTCCTCAGACATCTACCAGCCATGAAAGAGGGGAATTGGAGATCCAAGAGGGGTAGGAATTATGCCATTATTAAGTCTCTAGACACCACAGTTTAGATAGTTTCGTAAACTTTTTGTTTCTTAAACCTTTTATCCTCATCTTTGTTTTTATCATGTATTGTATTGTATTGTATTGCATTTTGAGACAGGGTCCTGCTAAGTTGCCCAGATAGTGTTCAAACTTAGGATCTTCCTGCCACAGCCTCCCAGAGTGCTGGAATTATGGGTTCATGCCACCTTTGCCAGTTCTAATCTTTTCTAGTCTCACAATTCATGGATTTATTAACCCAGGCCACTTGTCCTGGAGTCTCCCGCAGGCTGGATTTCTCTGATTCAAACTCAAAATGCAGGTCCACGTGCTCCTTTGTCTTCTCTGTTTCTTGTGCATCAGCAGTTGGATCTGGAGGCTGGAATGGACCTGGCCAGACCCGCTGGTGAGCCTCTCGCGCTGGCGCAGGCGACGCTGGTCTGCTGCCTGAGGACACACGTGAAGGATGTCACTTGGAACTGCTGACTCTTGGCCATACTTCACTCAGCCAGCAGTAGGAAAAGATGAAAACTCCATTTATTTTCTGGTTCTCTGTACAAGGGGGTGATTCCTTACTGTCTTCAAGAAATCACCAGTTAGATTTTATAGTATTACTCTGAATTCAGAGATTTGAACATACGTCAGAGTTTAATCTATTGTTATCACATATTGAGCTAAAGTAATTGTATACTGGTGATCAAAATTCAAATCCAGGGCTAAAACCATTTTTTTAAATTATACATGCTTGCAGGACATAATGATTTCATTCATCATAGGGCTTGTGTACTTGCACATAGCACATCTTAATTCTTTTCTTTCGTCCCCTTTCTGTCCCCTCCCTCTTAAAACCTTTCAACACACTATGTCAACGTTTCTGCTCTTTGGTACTGAATGCGCCCCACCTCTGCAGTCTTGGGGCTCAAGTCTGGAGCCTCATGCATGCTAGGCAAGCGCCGTACCCAAGACACGCCCTCAGGTCCTCTGCACTGAATCTCTGGTGCTCAAGGACACAGGGGACACCAGACTCGGGGTGTCTCATAACTACTACGTGTGCCACATACTGCGCATGTGATAAACTCAGACTGGCAATGCTAATTCTACCACGACTGATTTTAACTACTAGAAAAAGTCGATTTAAAATATATATCTCCGTTTTCTAGCCTGTTTAAACTCCCTTATTGAGTCCACGTGGTCATCAGATTTTTGATCTCTGACTTTTCAGTTAGATGTCCAGTGATTCTATGTGCAATGTCCGTCACCACTCTCCAGTGTGCTCTGGAAAGGCTGTTGGAGAAGATACTTCCTGGAGTCCTGCAGGTTGACTGAAAGTCTGTTTCCTCCTTCTCTGACCACTTTAGCATGTTAGTCTGTGTTTCTTCTGGTATGACAGTCGATCAGCCTGACGACTGGCTGATTGACTGTCTTATGCATTGTGGGTTTTTCATGCCTAGATGCCTTTAAAGTTCAGCTGTTTTGTTAGAATATATTTTTATGTTGATCATCCTGGGTCAGTGTTTGCAGATACATTTCAACAAATATATTAAAATCAATTTTAAAAACAATTTCTTAAAGCGTACTTTTTACTGTCTGCTTCCCTCGCTTTGGTTTCTACGTTAAGGAATCTTAGTATTTCTATATTGCATCTTATTTGTTTACATTTGTGTTAGTTGCTTTCCTAGAGTCAGTGGTTTGTAGGAGAGCAGATTTAATGCAGGACATTTATAAGTTACAATATTCATCCACAAGCCAAAATGCAGGAAGTGGCGAATGTCCATCTAGGCACTGGAGACCCGAAAGATCCAGCTAAGGGCTGGGAGACCACAGCACTGTCCCATGTACATCCATGTCTGCAGATGATGGCTGAAGAAATCTTCACTGGAACCAGGTTACGATGCTCGCAGCAGAGATGACAACTAGAGCTCCCCTGAAGCATCAACAGCCATCCTCGATGACAGCAAGGCCCCGAGCTCCTTCCTCGATGAGAATAGCCGAGTTCCTTTTGGGAGAACCGGCCGCAGCAGAGCTTCTCCTGGGAAACAGCCCGCCGACTAGCTTCTGCTCCCACTCTGCTATATGTTGCATCAGCAACAACCCTCAGGTGGACCCTCTACACCCAGCATCACACCTACTCAGTCACTTTTTTTCAAATTCTTTTTACATCTTTACCTTTTTTTTTCCTTTTTTGTCCCTTTATGGTTTACTCTGAGTCTTTATTTTTGGAACTTTATATTTTGAAATTATTATACATTCACAGAAAATTGGCAATAAGTGTACATTTTTGCATTTATCAGTCTTCTCTTTCTTTTTTCTTTGGCCTGTTGATGTGATAGGTTTCTTCTAATTGCTGAAACAATCTTGCATAGGTGGAATAAATCCCACTTTGTCACCGTCTGTGACTATATTCTTCCACTTTTTTATTATACATGTCTGCAATATGTAATGTCTACGTTCCTCATGTGGAGTTGATTCATGTACGTAACACATCTTAATTCCCTTGTCCATCCCCTTTCCCTTCCGGACACCCTCCTCTATCTCTTGAGCCCCTTTCCATTTGAGAAAGATCTATCTCCCTACTTCCTATTATCTGTCTTTTATTCTGGTCTTTATTTGTGCTTTGGGCTTCTCACATAATAGAAACCATGCAGTATTTAAACTTGTGTGTCTATTTTGATATATTCTTGAATTTTGGTCTGTTTATACCTCATTGAGGTGGTTTCCTGTCTTGTAATGCCTTTGGGTACTTTAGGTGCTGGTCAATATCAGCCGGACACAGTGAGATAAAAGTTTTCCTTCTACTTATATTTCTACAAGAGATTGTGAAGAATAGGCATTGGGTCTTCTTTACCTGTTTTGGCAGCTCTTACTAATGAGATAATCTGGGTCTGGTGCTTTCTTTTGTTAAAGGATATAAATTTTAATAGATACACAACTATTCTAATTACTTATTTCTACTTGTGAAAATACTTTCTGCTCCAATATCTCTCCTGCTCTATTCTCTTTTTCTTCATTTTTTTCTACAATTAGCATGATTGCAGTCTTTCGTTAAAAGAAGGACTTGATGAACTGGGTAACAGAAATTGTGTAACTGGTCTTACTGTCCAGGATGGGCTGTACGTAATGTTTCCTGTAGCTGTAAGATCCGAATTCCTCTGCTCTCCTTGTCTTTAGTTCCCTGTGACTGTTGATCTCCTTAAATTCTCCCCCTAAAGAGCTTCTGTGGTCTCTGTGCTCAAAGGTATAATCCATTCTTACTCCCTGGGGCCTGTCAGCGTGGTGGGAAAGCAAGGAAGAAGGGAAGCATTCCAAGATAAAAGTGTAGTCTTTTAGTGAGAAACCTGTGAAGAGAAAAAACAAGCATCAGGACCAGACTCAGATATTAGGTTTCATAATCACCCAATAGATAGCTGTGGGTAAATGTGGTTAATAAGTTAAAGGCTAATGTAGAAAAAGTAGAGGACAAATAAAAGCAGATAGATAGTGTACACAAAGAGATGGACCTAGCATAGTAGCATGGGCCAGAGCAAGCCTTCCTGTCAATCATGGGCTAAGGACCACCTCCCACCAATCATCAAAGGTTCTGATTCTGGGACCTGCCTAACTCCCCCAAAATAGCCACAATCTGAAAAGTAGCCCATAATCCATTCTTGGCAAAATCCCCAACTCAGCACAGGCACAGAAACACCTCAAAGCGTTCAAAAGTAATCTTTGGCCAGGGACAAACTCAGTAGCTACTCATCTATGTGGGTTTCGCTCATGGATATAGTTATAACAGAGTGTGTTATGGGAAAGGACATGTGCAGGTAACACAGAGGACCTGGCTCGGTGGGAGCTGTCAAACTTGCCCAGGACCAGCCTTCGGGAGGGACGTGGGCCTTTGATCAGAAATAAAAAACCACTTTCCTTTATATTCTGGCCCCTGTGAGCTTTGCCACCTGCCTGCTCTCACTGTACAGAATATTCTTATTTTCTGCCTTCAATAAATGGGCATTTTCATGGCCTTTTCCATGTGTCTTGTGCAATTCTTTGTTCAGGATGCCGAGAACCCGGGACCCTCCATCTGGCGACAGAACTCCAGTGAGTCATGTAGAGAAGAAAGTGGCAGAGGTCATGAATGCTGTCACGTAGCAACAATCAAGGACCATGACAGTCCCATTAGTAAACAGACAGGAGCGAAAAAGGAGCTGTGAGTTTGAAAATAGGTTGGTAGAAACTTCCTCAAACTGAATCGCAAAGAGAAAAAGGAATTTTAAAAGGACGGATAAAGTATTTGTGGGACAATCTGCAAACATACAGGTGTTGCATAACGCAGCATTAAAAAGAGAGAAGAGAACAGAAGAGATATTCGAAGCTGCAATGGCTGATAATTTTTCAACTCGGAGATGCACACTCTTCTCGCAGCACTACGCTCACGCTGGCCCCTTGCATGCCACTGTAAGTATTTCCCGGGGTTTGGAGCTTTTATTCCCAAGTTGCCCATCACTCTGGAGCTCCCCTCAGCCATCCTGTGTGCAGACACAGGAAGTAGATAGATCTCGTAGCTGTGAGTGGTTTGTGGTCGGTTGGAGCAAATACCTCGTGAACTGGTTTTGTTCTAAATGTTGTGCATGGTTTTGGGTTTTACTATCTAACTTTCCTATGTCTTTTCATGGGGAGTTTGGGAAAATTCAAATATTGAGTTTCCAGTGTCATCAACATTACCCCGAATCTCTCTGACTTCTGGCTTATTTTCACAGGAAATGCACTTTTGGGACCAGAATCTGGGGCTCCTGGGTCTTCTTGTTATTGGGTTGGCCATGGATTTTAATCCTGTTCCATACTAAAGTTTGAACATGTATTTAAAAATCAAAACTGAACCTGATCAATACTTTAAATCCAACTAACAATGTATAGGGAATAGTGCAGAAAGCAATTAGCAAGATTCAGACAGTGGGAAATTCTGCAAGACAATTATCCAGGTCCTTGCCCCTTTATAAGCTACTAATTACCCAGGGCAATATAAAATGTCAAAAAAAAAAAAAAAACATACAAGGGAAAGGAATACGGGAGACTCCGGACTTTACACTTGAGGAACACATCAATCAGCCATAATGTCCACAATTTATGTTGATACTGATTCAAACAAACACACTTCTGAGCGATGTTATGATTTTCTGAGACATTAAGAAATTTGAGTGATGAATGATGGCCTCGTGACATTAAGTGATTACGCTAACACTTTGGGTGTGACAGTGGTACTGTAATTATGTTGTGGCAGTATTTAAGAGGTTCATAATGAATTTGTTATAGGTGAATTATACGATGCTAGAAGTTTCTGCAAGGTAATAAAAATGGGGCAAGTGAAAGGAGAAATAAAGGAAACAAAATTGGCCAAGAATTGATGAGAGCTGAAATCAGGTAAGAAGTACATGGGGATTTATGACATGATTTTTCACTTTGTACATTTTTCCACCTAAGAATGTTAAAATAATTAAAGTAAATGAAATTAAATGTTAACATTTTACTAGTATAGCAGAGACCTACTGTTTTGTGCATTTTCTATCTGACCAGACTATTTCTTAGTTTAAAAATAATAAATTATGAAAATAAAATGTGAATATAATAAAAATAGTTTAAAAGTTCCATTTCTCTTTTTCCACATATATTGATTTCCAGTTTAATTTGGAGAGGGCAACATTATTGTCTGCCATCGAAATTGCTGAGGGAGACTTTAACCAGAACCAAAGAGATGTTTCCTGTGTAAATTATTGGTTCTGGTGAGGGAAAGGAAAACGCAGTCCCCTTCATGAGTAATAAAGGTCCGTCACTCTTTAGAAAGACATTTTCCATTGTCTGTCCAAACAGCCAGCAGATGACGCTTGCCTTGTAAATACTTGCCACTCAGAATGTCATATCTTGTAACGATGCTTAAAGCAATGATTCTGAGGAAGGTGACTGAAGGTGGCAGGTGATGGTTGGAGGGGAGGAATACTGGATCCTCACCTGGCAGAAGGCTGAAGAGAATGAGGGGTGGAGTCCCTCCCGCAGGCCCCTATGTAAGGGCATCTGATCCCAAAGCTTCCCCTGCAGCCTAATCACCTCCTAAAGGCCCCACCTATTAATATGGTCACATAGGGAACAGCTAAATGTTGGAGGGACATATTAAAACTATGCCATTGACAAATATTATGGAAGAGGAAAAAGTAAGCTTTGCCATGCATTGACTCGTTATCACAAGCCAGAGCTGATACTAAGCATGCACGCCCATCACTCCATGCTTGGCCCTAATTCTGGGATAGGACTACATCCCCCCATGTTATGTACAAGAGCAAAGTGAGCCTTTCAGATTCTAATTAACTTGCCCAAGTTCACCAATCACAGTATGATGCGCCCAAGATTCAAGCTCAACTCTACCTCTGTAGTTAAAGATCTGCTGATAATTCCCTTTCACTAATTTGTAAGACAATGTAAATGACATTAGCAAATGCCAGTGGCATACCTGTCTCAGATGATGTTGACTTTATATTGACCCCAGAGTCATCTGAGGATCCAGGAATGTGGGCCGTTATTTTGTTTCTAGATTTAACTGTTCTGAAGAGAAGTCATGATTTCAAGCTCACACAGAGATAATTTTGAGTTTTCGATAAACGTTTTGAATTTAACTCGTTCCTGTATTTAGAGTTGCAGCATCTTTTCACCCTACTGCCAGAGATAACCCTCTGTCGCTGGGGAACATGGCATGGGGCTCACCTCCTCCTGATGGGCGTGGTCTCCTAGGACTGCAAATCAGCGGAGATTGGGTAAGCGACCTCAGATCGAGTGACACACAGACATTTCCTAATGTCTGGGTTTGCCAGATGACTGTGAGGAGATGCCCCAGCTGTTGGCACCTGCCAACCAGACCCAAGGGCTTCCCTGTACCCTGCTGTCTTCCAGACTTGACTTCTAGATGCTGGTCCATTCTGTGAAGTGTCTGCAATATTTTTGACATATACCCATATTGAACTAATTAACCAGATAGTAGTTATTATCTATAAACAAAGAATAATTAGACAAAGATGCCCTCTGTAAGAGTGTTTTAAATTTACTCTTTCCTCTTAAAGTTCGGAAATTTTGGTCTGAAATGAACTGGCAATAGGTAAGTAACAGGGAAAAGAAGACACCGAGTTTATGTCGTCACACCTAATGTAGGAGCGTTTTAGAGTCAAGGAAGACCACCGTAGCTGAGGCTTATCGAGGCCTGGAGGGGTGGGGCTTGGGACTGTGGGGCAAGAGAGGTGCAGGGTCTGTGGAAGGTCAGGGGAAGAGGTACCCAGTGAGCAGGGTCACCGTGTGATGCAGATGAGCCGTGTTGGTCATCTCTGTATGGCCAGTCAGACCCTCAATCATTTCCTTTTGAGGAAAAAAATCCCTCCCAGGCAGAAAGAGGAGGCAATAGCCAATAGAAAGGCCTCTGCCTGCATCTTTTGCTTACTTCACTAATGTCGATATATATAAACTTCTTTTACAAAAAGACAACTTTTAAGACCATTCATGTGATGCAGAGATCTGCAGTTTGTCTGAATAACCAACTCAAATATGTCAAAAAACCCATGTGAGTGGCGTATGTTGCTCTCTCGCACCTCCTCAGTCGGGCTCCTCTGAGCGCTTTGGCCCTGCCCTGTGGCGTCTGTCTTTGTCTGTACTGGCTCGTCCAGCTGCAGCCAAACTCTTGCTAGTCTGGGCCGTGAGGACCACCCCCTCCCCCTTGGCTCATCAGATTCCTCATCAGTCACCATCCCCGGGGTGACCTCTGATCTCCCTGGCTAGTCTTCAGTGCCAAAGCTGAAGATCTGTCTAACCAAACTCACGCCACCTTGCCAGCCTCTCATATATTCTCTTTGCGATTTTTCATTCCCTTGTTACTGGATTCTGGGGTTCTGTAGACTCTTACCAGGTCCTTGGTGTCATGGAAGTCTGTGGCCTGCTCCCCAGTTCCCTGCCGCCTGCCACCCTCTGCAGGTGGGTGCTGTGTGCCAGTGAAATCTGCAAGGCCCTAAACATCGCTGTCTCTGTGGAAAAGTCAGTGCTCAGTTCCATTCTTCATGGGTGCGAGGAAACAGAAGAGGAATTTGTCAGGCCTAATTTTCAATGAGATCTAGAAGGATAAGGCCTCCAGGGCTTTGGAAATGCAAAGAGAAGAGCAACTTTGCCTTCAGCATCTCCTTCTCAGAAGCTGTCTGGGAATGAGGAAGCCAGAGAAGCGCCTGGGTGCCCGCAGCCTCCCTCCAGAGCCGGTGAGCCTGCGGGCGAGGATGCGGACTGTGGTCCCGTCCCACCCGGTGGAGCATGATGAGCCCGGGACAGGAAACACGCACTCACAGGCTCAGGACGGTCTCTCAAGGCTCCAGGACAAATGTTTTATTCAGAAGCACTAAACCAAAATTTTATTTTCTGGTTTGGGAACTTCCTCTTCAGGATGAGTAATGCACATTTGGAAGCAGAATGTGGGGTGCTGTAAATCAGTCCTCCTTTGAGTTTTGAAAATTCTGTTTCATGCCCAGATGCTACGGAGTAGAACTGCTATGGCATCAGTCATTTTTTAAAATAGTAAATTCAGTTAATAGAGTCCCCAAAGTTGCCAGAACATGCCACTGATTGCCACAGTAGGTTCATCATATGTAGATTCAGTGTTTGTCAATTCAATCAAACCACAAAATTTCCAGACCCTGAGGCATAGGAGGCTACCAGAGCAACTTGTCCATCATGCCCAGGGTGTGTCCACACAGCAGGGCAAGGGAAGGAGACTGCCACTCACGTCCCATCTCTCAGGTCCCACGAATCTCACGTGGAAATGAGTGTACTTCCTGGTTAAATGGCCGTCTCCCACAGACTGCTGCTATCCAAGACAGAAAGCGCTCCTCAGAGACCACGGGGGAGAGAATGTGCCGTGCACCCGGAGAGAGCTTATCC